>JASVER010000025.1:3487648-3559644 GCA_030449065.1 Oceanodroma leucorhoa | reverse complement strand
GGGGGGCGCGGAGCCGCCCCACCGCGCCGGCTCCAACATGGCTCTCGCGGCCGGCGGCGGCGGCGCCCCCTGGCGGCGGCGGGCGGGCGCGGCCGGTCACGTGGGGCGCTCGGGGCCTGCTGCCGCCGCCGCTTCCCCCAGTCAGAGCGGAGCGAGCCGAGGCAGAGACGAAGAAACAAGATGGCGGCCGGTGGCGATCCGGAGCGGGACGCCGGCAATTCGGATTGAGCCCTCGGCCCTCACAGCTCGGCGGCCCCCCTCCCCGGCCCGGATCCCTCGCAGGGGGGGGAGCTTCCCCGTAGCCGCCTGTCCGGACTCCGAGCGCCCTCCCGAGCCTTCCTTCCCCCTCCCTTCCCCCCTCGGCCAGCGCCCAGAGATGCGGGGCCGGCGAGGCAGGCCGCCCAAGCAGCAGCAGCCGGCGGCGGCCACCGCTCAGGCGAGCTCCCCGGCTCCGCCCGCCCCGGCGGGCCCCATCGGGGGGCTGAGGTCCCGGCAGCGGGGCAGCAGCCGCGGCAGGTGGGCGACCTCGGCCCAGGCGGAGACGGCGGGGCCCAAGCAGAAGGGAGCCGGGGCTGCCCAGGCCTCTTCCCCCGCCACCGCCTCCCCCAGGGGGGGCAGCAAGAGGAAGGGAGGCAGCGGCAGCAGCAGCACCCCTGGTGGGGGAGGCAGCAGCGGTAAGGGTAGGGGCAGGGCTGGGGCTGGAGGAGCAGGGGGAGGAGGCGGAGGAGGCAGCTGCAACAGCCAAGGCAGGGCTGCCTCGTCCAGGAGGAGCATCAGCAAAGTGGTGTACGATGATCATGAGAGTGAAGAGGAGGAGGAGAGCATGGTGTCCGAGGAGGAAGAGGAGGGAGACCCCGAGGATAACCAGGACTCCGAGGAGGAAGAGGAGGAGGAGATAATGGAGGAGGAGGACGACGACGACGACTCTGACTACCCTGAAGAGATGGAGGATGAAGACGATGCCAGTTATTGCACTGAGAGCAGCTTCAGGAGCCACAGCACCTACAGCAGCACCCCAGGTAGAGAGTCAGGGGGATGAACTAAAACAAGTCGAGGGCACCCCACATGCTCCCTCTAGGTTTGCAAATACAGTCCGCACGCATTCTTCCTTCCATGCGTGTACGTAAGGGATGCCTGCAAGCACTCACAGGGAGAGAGGGGTATGCAAATTAACGACTGGCAACCCCACGGATGCAGGGAACATTAGACGGTGCTTACAAACACATGCACTGAGAGGAGGGAGGGAGGGAGGGCAGTACATGCTGTAACGAGGGGATGCTTTGCAAATATGCATGGAGATTCTGGGGACTGCAGAAATGCATGATACACCAGAACATGTTGCAAATGAGTCAAAAGTGTATGGAGCATTCACATAATATTTAAAAACAAGCGAAACGAGATGCATGCCTTGCAAAGGGGTCCTTTCAAATATATACAGGAAAGGATGGCTTGTGCTTGCAAATATAACTTGATGTTAAAAGGAAAGGAAGCACATGCAACTTGAAGTGRCCTAAAAAAAATCCAACCATAAACACTGAAAATTTTCAGGCTCTTGAAATCAGAGGTATAACTGGATGCAGCATTTACTGGCTTTAAGACAAAACTAGCTTTCCAAGGAGGGAAATGAGGTGCATTGTTCAAAATGGAGATTGCATTGTTATAGTTTGGGGAAAAGTGCACAGGGCCTCATTGCAAGGGTGTAAACCTAGTTTTAGTTAAACACAAAGATTAAAAGGTGGAGATTGAGTCAAAAGTCTTGGTTTTAAATACTGCATTTATCTTAAGGTATGGCAACCTTTAAAACTCATGTTGGGGTTAAAACTCATTAAACATCATTGTGACTAATTTTTTTTTTTAATCTGTAGTGGCAAATTTGGCCTTAAATTTTTAAGGCCTGTACGTCTGTTTGTCTTTAATCAGTTCATTAACCATGTGGGTTGCAAGCTTTAAAAATTCTTTTATCTAAACTTAACCACTTTGGATTTATTTGAATTAATTCCAGAATGGAGTTCAAGCTTAGGATATTTTTTTTTTTTTTTAAGTCTCTGAATCAGAAGAGTAGTTAAACTTAGAGATAACCTAGGAGTGTTTCTGAATTGGRCTACAGAATAACAAACACTGCTCTTGTACAAGTATTTGGCCAATTTGGAAGGRGGGAGGAACAGGTTGTTGGTGTAAATGCACTGCATCTTAATTAAAAAAGGAGTGTAGTTTTGAGTAGTTAGCTGATGACTCTTTAAAAGGGGGAAGTACTGGCGACTGTGTCGTTTGTTTTTATTTTGGTGAGTTAATGGTATCAGCTCATTATGTGACTTCATGATAGTCCTTCAAAAAACTCTGTAGGTCTGTCTATTTTTTAATCTATACCCATATGCTCAGGAACCTAAATGAATCGAAATAAGTACATACATTACTAAATGAATTTAATTTAGAGATCATTTTTTAAGGTGTTAGTTTACCTGTTGCAGGGATGTCCTACAATCAAACTGAAATTTTTGCATATTTATTAGTTTAAAGATTGAGGTCTGGCTTCACAGAAGAAAAAAACTAAAGTACTGTCTTGACTTTTAACTCTTCATTTTCTGCTTAGTTGTGGTAACTTTAATTTTTATTACTTTTTGGGGGATACTTTTGTCAGGGAAAGAATATTTTTATGATTTTAATTGGCTAGGTCAGGCAGATATTTTTTACATGAGCGTCCAGGTTTAAAATGAGTTCTACAGAGTATGGGTGTATTCAATTTTTGAAATGTACTTAAGTGTTTTGGCAAATAACAAGATACCTCTGTGTGCATTGTTGTGCAAGCGTAGACAGGTTTTATGTGGTATTTAGGTGTATCAGAAACCATTTTGATAATTTATATGTTTATTTCTTACTTGGTCAGGGTAACTTCAGTTAACTTTTTAAAGATAAGTTTAAGTATAAGCATTTTCATCCTTATGTGCTTTTTTTTTTTTTTATGCTGAGTGTTTGGTAGTTAAAACATCTATGTTGTTATTTTGGCAATTTACTGGCAGTTCTCATTAGTTCAGTATTTGCCTAAAGGTCTCCCTCCCTCCTTCCCTCTCTCCCAGACATGCTCTTGCCCTTTTGTAAAGTACGAACTTTGCATTTGATCAGCTCAGTCTGTGTCATGTTGCTGCTGAACAAATATCTATGTTGTGAGCACTGCTACACTACACAGTGGTGGCACTAATTGTAATCTCAGTCTTATCATCATCCAGGAGGAAACACTTGATGTTAGAACAGCGTTCATAGGCAAGGAAAAGATTCCCCTAACCTCAGTATATCTTTATGTGACAGCGGCCASTGCAGAGAAGAGTGTTAAGAATAGGGCAAGCATACAGTGATATGTCTTCAGAGTTCCTTCATGGGCTCTACTGCTCTTTGACTCAGGTGCACGCTGAGCCAGAATTGATCTTTAGCTATGTTTAGATACGGGTTTTTTTCTTTCATATATTTGTCTTTAGACCAGACAAATTCTGATATACAGTGATAAAGTTCCAGTGGTTAACTGGAGGGCTCGAAAGAGTGTCTCCTCCATTGTTTTAAACTGGCCCCTGRCAGAATCGTGCAGTGCCCGCTAGGCTTTTTCTACTAGAAGAGATGATGAACGATCGTTCTCTACTTACCTTCCCTCAGTGACGTGCAGCCTGAATTACTACCACTTCCAGGATGTAGTCTTAGGGGCTGAAGAGTTTATTTTTTGAGAGCAGGGTATTGAAAAATTGCAATTCCAATCAAACTTTCCTACCAACCAGTATTTTAAATGTAACTCACATCCCACTTAAATGGGTGACAGACTTTTTACAGTTTTTTCAAACTTACATTGAACAATGAATTAAAAGATGACAGTGCAATGTCTCTAGCCAAGAAGGGCTCAATTTTTGTGCTGTGCTGGGAAGTTTATGAAATATCTTGAACTTTGATGTAGGAGTACTTTTTTACTGTATTATTAGTCAAGTATTTAAAGAAGCAAAATCTTAGGAATGGTAAAATGCCTTTAATATAACACTTAGTAATGGTACAGTAAAAGCTTATTGTGTGAATGCATATGACATTTGTCATTGCTTTTTTTTTTCTGCTGGATTACGACTTTTTGTAGAGGAATTTTGTGTGTGTGTGATGTCCCTTCTCTTTTATCCCTTTGTACGCCCAGAATGTAGATGTACTTTTAGGATAGGTGTCCTATGTATCTTGTGTCGCTAAACAGTTTTGCCATTACCTGTCCCCTGTAAGTTCTACTTTAGGCTTGTCACAATTGCATTATAGATACCAAATATTTTCCATATGTTGCAGAATTTTAAAAGAAGGATTTAATCAAGATGCCTAGAAGTTCTTCATTTTTTTTGTTTCTTGATTTTCTTCGTCAAAAACTTTGAAAGCTAGCTTTAGGAAGAGCTGTACGTCTACATTTTGGCTGAGATGATAATCATCTGTCTATCTAACAAGCAAATGCACAACAGGGGAGTTGCGAGCCAAAAGATTTATCTTAAAATACATTAAATTTTTAGATGGATTTTGCTAGTCTGAGCATTTACAGTGATTGACCATCACTTCTGTTAACCAGTTACTTCACCAGTGTGCTTTTATCTTCAGAGTGAAAGAGTTTAACTGGAAACGAGGTGCTGCATTTTGTGTGTCTGTAGTAATTTTATATCTTAACACGTTTTCATGGTCTTGAACAATTGTTTAAGTGGAGACATTGAGATACGACAGTAAGATATGCAGCCTCTTTTGTCTGTCATGTAAGAAGATTTACCAGCCTCCCAAACATCTTACCTAGGGTACCCTGTTCTCTAAATTAAATCTGGCACGCTCTTATTTTACCATTTAGTAATCTGAATTTTGAATTGTGCTCTAGAGGAACTATCACTACTTCATCATGCCAGTCATGAAAAATGTAGAAGACGAGTYCTAGCAAAGAAATTGTGTAGAAGGCCAATCTAGCAAATCTGTGGCTGATTCTGTTGTATTGACATGCAAATTTGCAGTTTATCTGAAGAGTTTGTCGCTTCATCATCTTTCTAAGAAGCTCTGTGCAGCAAATACCGTACCATTATCAAAGTATGTATGTTGTGAAAGGTAGAATAACTTGATATACTGCAGATGAGTTTATTGTGCAAACTTTTTTTGTAGGTCTGCAGTAAAATTCCATAGCTGACCATTGTATTGCATAGAACTGGTGTAAGGTGAATAAATGTGGATTTTAGTAGTTTGGGGCTGGCTCTCAGGGCTCACTAACTTCTGAAATTAGTTACAACTTATCCTGAGTGTGTCCCAACTGAGAAATTGTCTGTCAGCGTGTTCCTGAAAATCGTTGTGTTAGTGCTCCTTTCTTTTTCCCCGCCCCCCCCCCGGGTTCTAGGCACAAAAGCGCTGTGACTGCGAGTACTTCTCAGAATGAGAGTGTGGGATCTCATCTGCTACTTGCCTTGCATTAGTTACCCRAATGTTAAAATGATGCCTTAGAATATAGGGGGTTTGTATTCCTGGCTCCTACTGAGAGTGTACTGATGGCCATAATGTTGAGAAATTAAATTCTTWATGTAAAATCAGTAGAGAACCCTAGTTTGATTTAGAATTGTGCTAGTGTCAGATGTACAAACTGAAAAAATAAACAGCCAAAAGATTCAAAGTTTTAAACCAGTTTTTAAAGAACATAAAGACCTAGTTTTGTACAATGCAAGGCAGTAGTCAGACTTAACTTAGGAGCACATGTTGAGAATTTCTGCAATATGAGTCCTCTCAGGAAGATGCTCTCAGGGTCTAGTCTAATAACCGGTTATTTTTTCATTTGTGCTTCAACTTCCAGAGCTTTTGTGGTGCTTGGAATGTCTCATTTTTAATGAGATTTTAAGTTTTAGATTTAGATTTTAAGTTTAATCTGGTTTGTGGTGGTTGTTTTTTTTTCTTTTTCCAGGCAAAACAAATAAATTTGAGTTAGGTACGATTCTTGCAGAGCAATATTCAAATTGGAGCTGCACTTAYAAGTAGTTATAAATGCATCTTATTCTTTCAGAAAATTTTTCTGGAAGAAATTATTTGACTTGTGAATATTAGAAACATGTTGATTGTCATGTTGGCATTTTTAAAAGGGAAAAAAATGTTTTGTGTAAGTCAAAGCCTTTAATTTTGGCCTACGCCAAGAAAAAGATTTAGCTTTTTCTATTTTGGTACTGCTTTTCATAATATATTCTTATTTTATGTTAAACTGATTCATTGTACTGCTTTTTCTTCTTTGGTGTAAGCTGAGCAAATGCTCTCCCAAGAGGTTGACTGGTAATTAAGGAACCAGTTTGGATATTGCTGTGACAAACATGTAGCTATATCTAATTTATGCATTCTCCTGTGGAGAAAAAAAAAAAAAGAAAAGAAACTTTCATCAACTGTTTTCAGTTTTCTCAGTGATATCTAACAAGAACTTGTGTGTTGCTGTACATTCTCATTTGAAACTTGCCTGGTGCAAAGTAGTAATATGGGACAGCAAATGTCTGATTCTTGTATGTTTACTAAAACCAAACAAAAATAGGATAGGCTTAGTGAGTTTAGGAGGGTAGTCAAAAGCCAAAATTTCCGGGAGGAAGGAAAACGTAGGAGAGGGCATCTTCTCTAAGGAGTACTTGTGCTTCCAGGACATCATATAACTGCCAGTTGGTCTTTATGTTGAGAAGTTTCTGTAGTGACTCATGATCTGGAAAACAAAACCAACCCAGTTCTATTTTACTAAAGATGGACTTTTATGTAAGAGTAGTATAGTTTGACTTGACTTGTGGAACTTGAAGCCAGAAATTAATCTCYTATTGGGGGCAAATTGAAAGTCTTTTCATTTGCTGGGGTCAATTTTGTGSAGTGTGCCTGTGGGGCGTTTGTTCTATTTATTTCCCGCCCCCCCCCCCTCCTGTAACAGATTACTGAAGTATCTGAAACTCTGTCGGTCTGTCTTTTCTCTCCCCTATTCTCTATCAAGTTTATCGTCTCCACTGCAACTGTGARCAGGAACTCTAAGCTGGAGTCTTGGTGTCCAAGTGCTGTGAAATTATGAGGAAGGGAAAGTTTTTAGAGGAGAGAAAGGAGACCGGTTGTGAGCTTTCTAATCAAGAAATGCTGGAACCAGTGTTTATTTTTTAGGTCTTACCAGTGTAGCTACCACTCTCCCTGCTTAAACAAGACAGTGGTTCTGGCAGAATATTTGTGACGTAGGACCTCCATCCACCAGTCCATTATTTGGGCTGAAAGGCCATGTTTACTAGTACTGTTCATCTGGAGTGAAGGGATATGTAACATAAGTGAGACAAGGCAAAACAGGATTTTTGTTAGGCTACATGCGTATGGTAATTGGAATACAACTAAAGTATAAAGAGCATGAAAGTCGTATTTAGTCATGGTACAACCTTTCTGTTTTCTGGACACTGATGTAAATAGCTCATTCAAATACTCTGATTTAAAACTGTCTACATAAAGCAGAAGGTATGTTAAAAATGATTAAAGTATTTTTAAGTTCCATATCCTCCTGTGGTAAAGAGTTAAAGAATAGATGTGACTTTCCGTTTTCTTCTTTCAGTCTGTGAATGAAAATGGAGACAAGCATTTTGGTCCTTTTAAACCCCACTTCATTTCTAAATTTTGAAAGGGTCAGCATTTGAACCAAACAGGTTGAATAGATGAAAATTTTTAAAAAAAAAAAAATAAAGCAAGGATTTGGTTTTTTAAAGTGCTTCAGTAAATTCTGGTTTTGGGTGCTCAGCCTGTAACTTCAGTTCAGTAACTTCATTTTATTTCAAATATCATTAGTGTGTTTTGCTTAAATATTTGTAATATAAATTATTTTAATAGAATTTGCTAAGTGTAGACTATAATTATCAGTATCTATAATTAAATGTGCCATGTGAATAAAATTGTTTACTCTTTAATCTTAATTACAGGCAGCTCTTCAACTAGAGAATTCAGAATAGGGAGAGGCAACCATTGCAGACTACTTCATCACTTTTGGAGACAACTAGTGAAGGAATGTGATTTAAAAGAAGCGTATGCTAGATAGAAGTATAATGCTGAGACACTCAAGATGATCTCGATCCTGTAAATAGTCCAGTCGTGGCAGCAGGAGGCTATTGGCAGATCAATTTATCCTTCCAAATAAAGCTATGGAATTTGTATGCGTAGAAGTGGACATTTTCTCTCTTTGTACTGGCTCAAACTTGAAGGTGGAATTTGATTCAGGGATTTGGTTAATGTGCAGAAACTATCTTAAAGTGTACAATTTACGTGTAATAAAACTTGAGTCCATTTTGGGAAACTTCAGTGTGAGTACATTGACTTTCTTTAATTGAGAATAGATACATYTAGATTCAGTTTAAAGTCTAGTCAGCCAGGTGGTGGTGGTGCTCAAAGGAGAAGTAACTTCTGCTAGTACACCTGCTCTGGAATCCTTGGGGGTTTTTTTTGTTTTAGACAAAGTAGTGCATACCGCATTTTCAGTTTAAAACAAAAAAACCTGCTGCTACAAGAAGAGGTTTCCACAAATGGGAAATTATTCAGGGCAAATCATAAAAATGATTTATCCAAAGTTATTTAAACTATACCAAGATAAATTGAAAAATATTAATGGCAGTGGGTGATGTACTAATACAAAGTTAAGAAAAGAAAGCAACAGTGTAATTCTGTTGACTGCTCAGTGTGGTCATTGCACTGAATTTGTTATACTATTTCACTTCCATGTATTATTTTAAATACATATTAATGTCATGCACATATGTAGTGTCCCAAATCAAAATCAGTGTTTGTTATTGTGTAATCATCAATTGTATAGTCTGCACAAGCTTGCACTTCTCTCTTAAATATTTAAATTGGGGTCATTGATTATTTTTAAATCAATTTAATTAAATTTCAATTAACACTTTTCTCACAGATAGTACTCAAAATTCCCTGTGGAGGACAAAATCCATGACGAATGACAAGGGGGGGGGGGGGAAGTGTTGTCAAATCCTAGAATCTCTAAAATAATTAAAAGTAAAATAAAATAATTTGAACATATAAATGTTTGAAGGGACCAAAGTTTTTTGGGTTTTGGGGTTTGTTGGTTTTTTTTTTTTTGTCTGCCAGTGAATGTCAAATTCAAGCGTTGGACAATTTTCCTTGTGGAAAAGAGAAGATTTTCCTTGAAAGTGAAGAGCTTGGAAAGTTGGATATGTTTATTGTAGGAAAACTTCTCAAAATTTGGGGGATTTTTTTGTGTGTATGAAGAACTGTGATATTCAAAAACCTTCAAARAAGCTGAAACTGCTTCTAAATGGGCTGTATGGGATGTCAGAACACTGCAGATAATTAGCAATGAAGAAATTGTTATTATCAGAATTGCAAACAAGCCTAGAGTCCTTATTTGGAGTTCAGAACTGCCTTTCTTCAGCTGTCTGAGCTAGTGGCAAGGGAGGGGGTTATCCACCCAACCGGTAGAATACAAAAAATTTCAGCTCAAMACAGAGACTATAGCACTTCAACATCATTATATTGTATGCCATTGGCCTACACTTTTAATTTAAGTTCAACAGCCACTTAGAATGCTTCAAGATTTGTGAGCACCTTGGCAGAGAATGTCCYTCTTTTTCGCTGGAGATCAGACTGCTTGGTTTTGTTGGTTTGGGTTTTTGGGTGGTTTTTTGTTTTTTAAAGGTATCTGGAGTGTTCCTTGAGATTGCAGTTTATGCATCAAACAGTAGTAAGTTTAAGCCAAATTGTTTGGAATTTCTGAATTTCCAAATCACACTCTGGTTCTTCAGAGGTCTAGACTTCAAGTTCTGTTCAGCCCAGGCACAGCAAATATCAATAACAAATAGAAAGTGAAATTGGAAAGAAAAAAYGAACAACACAGAAAGATTTGAAATACTATGTCACCAAGCCATTCAAGAAAATTATGTCTGGGTACCATTTCTTTCTAAAATATTCTGTGTCTTTGAATACGTTCCTTTTTTAGCTCTGGAAACCAGATCATATGCAGTGCAGAATTGTTCAAAGCAGTTCAGTGTCCGAAAAGAGAAATGATTTGAGCTTTTGAGATGTGGTGTGTGATTTACAGTATGGATCGGGAGTGTTGAGTGGTATGATACAGTAACTGTGCTGCATACCGTGAGGCATAACACAAAGTAGTGGACAAATGAAGTATGCATTTTATAATGCAATATGTTTTTCCTTATTGTCTAAACTATTAGTTTTACAATTACTTTTGAAATTTCTGTGCTTTATACCAAAGCAAACATGAAAATATTAAATTGATTTGAATAGAAGATGAAAAGTGGTGTGAATAATGCAACCACACAGTTACATTGTACTTGCACCAAAGTAGAATTCTTTATTATGGTATTGTGACAAAATTTGTGTCCTGATAACACATTTATTCTAGACCTCYAATTGTACCAATATGCTTCCTTTTTAAGAGGAAGTGTTAGAGAACTTTTTTAACTTTTTCAGAAAATACTAGGAATGCCTTRTTTTAAGGTTCTTTTTTTGCTTCTCCTGTTAGTTTGGTGTAACAAATACATCAGTGTTTACCTCTTGTGAAAGAGACAACAAAGTTGGTATATGGGGAATCTCTTTGKTTTTTTTTCAATGAAGGATAAAAATAATGTATAGGACAATTATAACATTGTTCTTGGAGTAGAAAATCTCAACAAATGAGAGGAAATAAGGAGTCTCTGCTTGCTTCTTTCAGCAGTGTTCCTTCATTCTAGTTTATCGTTGCCTGAAATTACTGGGGGGSTTTGTCACTCCTGATTAATTTAGGTGAACCACAGTTGTTGTTCTTGCTGCTTGCTTTCTTGAAGGTCTGTTTCTTTTGTGGCTTTACTGTGTGACAGACAYGTTTTTCTGCTACAGTTGCAAACACTGAAAAGAATCCTAGTTTATAGGTCTGCGAGCTTTTTGTGATATTTGGACTCTGTGAAGACCGTTAGTGATTTCAGAATATCAGTTCTGCATTGCTGTTGTGTTGCATGACCACCTACTGGGACTGGTCCTACACCATCCTGCAATATTGAAGGAAGCTTCAGGACCCTAAAGTAATTTCATCTGTGAGCGTGCACGTGTGTGTTTTCCTTTGGGGTCTTTTAATTAAAGCAACTCTGGTTTATGCATATATGACTTTGGATCATGATGATAGAAAAGTTGGGTTTAACCTAGATATTTCTTGCTGTAAGAACGCTTGCTTTGTGCCTGGCTGTGAAACTCCTGTGTTTTTGTGTGTTTGCCATGATTAAACATTTTCCACTGATTTGTGCAGAAGCATATTGGAAAGTAGTCATACAAGCATTCTTTCATTTTCCACAGTTAGAACTCAAACTTAACTAAACTTGGAARTTTATTTTTATACGCAGATGATGTTGACCCATTACTTCTGTAATGGAAACATCTGGCAGTTCATCTTCTATATTGTTTCAGAGTGTCTAATTTGTTGCATAAGATTTCATTCTTTAAAGTTTGAGAAGGAGACGTATCTGGTGTCATCTTGCCATGCTAGCTCAATGATTGATTTATTGATCTGGAATCATTTGGCAAACTGTCCATTATGCATCAAGATGTTTCTTAAAGGTAGCTTGTCTTTCTGCTTTCCTTTTCAATGCCTTGAAGTTTTAATGATGGTTTTCAGATTCAGCAGAATCTGTCTTTGGCTATCTGCCTGCCTTAGCAGGTCTCCCCCTCTGCCCTTAGATTTATTTCCTGCATTTATGGGAGTATTGGAGGGAGTAGGGTGGGTTGAACAGGTGCCACAGACAACCATTTCCTCTTAATGGTAACATCCAAGATGACTGGAACTTACTTTATCTCTTAATTTTTGAACCAATTTTTTGGGGGTGCTGTTATTCACAGAATTTGATCGAGAAGTTATTACTGTGAAGTTTAGAATTCCAGAATACTGGTTGTGTCGCTCTTCAGTCTCAGATCACGCAATGCGTAATGTATGTCACTTTTTATTAAAGTGTGCATATGAAATTGCTGTTATGGACAGCTTCATTTTTCCTTTGGATTTTCTCTGTGAATAAAATGCATCCTGCCGACCACTTCTCTGTGTGTAGGACTGATAATTATGAAACTTGGTTGTTGACCAGAATCTTAGTATGCTTACCACAGGACTTAAAAACAGTTTTCATCTCAGTTCTTGGTTTTAAACCAAGCGATTAGTTTATGAGATTGTCTAAACTTGATTAAGTTTGGGTTTTTTTAAAAAAGTAAGTAGGTTTAATGAGTGCATCCTAATACTTTAACTGATAGCTGCAAAATAGTTGCATGTAGCTGGATACTTTTTCATTATTTTGGTAGAAGATTGAAATATCTCATCTGTCTAGTAGTGCCACATACAGAAACTTTCCTCTMGTGTTTTTCCTTCTGCTTGGCGTCAAGGATAGTGGAATTAAAGGGAAGAAARTGTAGCATCTCATCTGAATTAGCATCTGAGAATGAATTAATTATTTGCCTTTTCTTTTAGGTAGTGAAACAGCTCTTCAGATTAGCTTTTTGTTAGGCTTTGTCCTTCCGTAATTCTAYCTTCTTCTCATTCTGTGGTTCTCTCTCCTGTTTTATTGAAGCGTGGAGGTGGTTTGGGGTTTTTTGTTTCATTTTGGGTGTTTTTGTTTGGGGTTTTTTTTGTTTTTTTGTTTTTTTTGGGGGGGGGGAGTTCCTGAAGCATTTTCATAAAACATCACATTTAACTTTTGTTTCTGGCTTGTAGAGAAATATTCTAGTTAGAAAGCAGTGGACAAAGTGATTTAGGTTCTCTTTTGTATTTTAATTTGGTTGAAATTGATGTCCTAAGATGTCTGCTTGAAATGATCTTTCCTGTGTACTATTGCTGGATAGGAGAATAGCTTGCAATATTTTACTACAAAATATCTGTTGTTTGAAGCTTGATTCTTCAAGTTTAGAGTTAAAATTCCAAGAAGAAATTATAAACTAGTCATGCTGAATAAAAATGAGAAAAAATTCTAAATTAATATTTAGGGAAATATCTTTATTTCTAGTTAATTTAAACAATTACAATTCTAGACATCATTTTAGAGATTCAGTAGATGTATATTATATGGGAAATGCAAGTGCTCTAAGTGTTTGAAGCAAAACTTCAGATATCTTGTGTATTTTATTTTCATACTGTTAATTAAAGTATAAGATTATTAGCTGAATTATCATATTTATGTGACTGTGAAGATGTGAATCCTTAATTTGCAATAGTTTAGAAAGTTTGACACAGTCATTGATGATAAGTGTTTAAGCATGTTGACCTGTGGCAAACATGGCAAAATTCTTATTGTTGTTTTTTATTCCAGGTAGGAGAAGACAAAGAGTGCATCGTCCTCGTTCTCCAATATTGGAAGAAAAAGATATCCCACCCTTGGAGTTTCCCAAATCCTCAGAGGACTTAATGGTGCCTAGTGAGCATATAATGAATGTTATTGCCATCTATGAGGTACTAAGGAACTTTGGCACTGTTTTACGCCTCTCTCCTTTTCGTTTTGAGGACTTCTGTGCTGCTCTGGTAAGTCAAGAGCAGTGCACACTTATGGCAGAGATGCATATAGTGCTTTTAAAAGCAGTTTTACGTGAAGAAGACACTTCAAATACTACCTTTGGACCTGCTGACCTCAAAGATAGCGTTAATTCCACTTTGTATTTCATAGATGGAATGACGTGGCCAGAGGTTCTGCGGGTATATTGTGAGAGTGACAAGGAATACCATCATGTTCTTCCTTACCAAGAGACAGAGGACTATCCTTATGGACCAGTAGAGAATAAAATCAAAGTTCTGCAGTTCTTAGTGGATCAGTTTCTTACAACAAACATTGCACGTGAAGAGTTAATGTCAGAAGGTGTTATTCAGTATGATGATCATTGTAGGGTTTGTCACAAACTCGGGGATTTGCTTTGCTGTGAAACTTGTTCAGCTGTGTACCATTTGGAGTGCGTGAAACCACCTCTTGAAGAGGTACCGGAAGATGAATGGCAGTGCGAGGTCTGCGTAGCACATAAGGTGCCTGGAGTAACTGACTGTGTTGCTGAAATCCAAAAAAATAAACCCTACATTCGACATGAACCTATTGGATATGACAGGCATAGACGAAAATATTGGTTCCTGAACAGAAGAATCATTATGTAAGTAATCATTTAGTATTTTCTGAACAATAATATTGTATTGAATGTATTTTTAATATATCCTGTAAGTTGCTGTTGCCATCTTAAAAATGTTCTTTCTTTAGATAAGACCATTACTTGCTGTTTTGTAAGTAGATTTCTAAAGACCATGTAATTAATCCATCAATTTTCTCCAAAATATTCTCATRATCTATATATAAAAAGGGGGGAAAAAAACAGGGCCTCAGGCTTAATTTTAATGTGCCTAAAACACATGAAAGTGAGGAAAAGAAAGGGAATTTTAATGAGAACTCTCCAGTTTCCTGTAAAAGTTACTGAAAAGTAGTTTAACTCTCTTTGTGATCACATGGTGTATAGGACACTAGTTTTGGTACACTGTCAYCTGCTTAGATAGTACTTGGCGGTTAGATACTGGTACTGGTTTGATGGTCTGCCTTTGAAGCTAAGTCTTTCAGAGGCACTCGAGGGTATTCACCATATCTATTAACTAGAAATGCAGAAAATATTGTATGTGAACACTTCTATAGGTGTAAACAAAGTCAAAATAGCAAGAAAAGCCTGTCTTCAAGCGATCTACTTTGTATGTTTAACACAATTTCCTGTTACTGGTTGGTCTTGAGATACTAGTGTATCTCAAAACATTAATAATAATCAAACCCTTGTTAGTGAGGGCATTGTGCCCTGGTTTTTTACCCGAAAAGTTGAATCTGAAATTATAAAAGTACTTCCACATTTTTCACAGGAAAATAGCTGAAGACTGGATTTTCTTATAAAAGACTTCTTATGTAATCATTCTCATTATGGAGGAGAAATAGTATTTAAGTGAAATCAATGGTATTGTTAGTTTAGGAAAAATAAAGACATTTTACTAGATTTCTTGAAATACAGTTTTCTGTTCAGTATTATGGAGAAAATAAGCCACAGCTGGATACCTTAATAGAATTTCATACAAAACATTGCAGTGAATGTTAAGATATTAGCCAGTGTCTTTAAAAGGAATTGTGAGGACTGTTGATGGCTTTACATCTTGTAAACAAGACACTTCTAAGGATTCGTTCTAGTCCTTTAAAATATAGTGGCCTTTCTCTAATGTATTGTTAGCTGATGCTTTAAGTATCACTGCTCTTTGTTTCCTGTGTTGTTCTTTCACACTTGTAAAAAAAGACTTCATGTTTGATCATTTTTAGTTTCTCTGGGTTATGAATGCCACAGCAATGTCAAGTAATCTTTTAAAAGATGCAGGGAATCTTTTATACTCTTATCTTTTTTTTTTGTTAATACTCTATGTTTATACTCAATCATATGTTCTACAGTATGTGGTGTATCACTCAGGTGGTTCAGCAGGATGTGATGGTCAGCTTGAAGCTGTTGATTTCCTAATTCTTACATTGCCTCATACATAATTTTCTACCTTCTGTTTCCAGAAAATGAATTGAAAGTTTGATTTTCACAAAAAGCCTGGTTGTGAAAGACATGTAACTGATATTCTTTTTGCTCTAGTTACATGTGCCTCTAGTTACATGTGCTTTAGTAACTTACAGATAGTCTCCTCTGTGCATGGTTTTTGTAACTTTCCTTTCAAACTCTTGAGGAAAAGGTTGTTCTAAAGATGGGTTTTTCTCACTGCTCTACTGTACTGGCAGAACGATTATATTCTGCTTGCCWTTAGAGGTCTGGGAATTCACATAAAAAAATCCAGAGAGTCACTCACTCAGGAGGTGATTTTAAGATAAATAGGCAGGCTTTCCCTCCCCCTCCCTCCCCCCCAATATGTAGGCAGGTTGGTAATTATTTTTTACTAAACTTGATCTATGAAACAAGGTTTTCCAATGGAGTGGAGTATTTGGTGTTCAGAAGGTTTTGATACAGGCAGTACTTCAACATATTTTAAACTACAATAAATCATGCAGGTGCTTCTTGATCCTTTGAAATCTACACATGTGAAAGGTCTTTTTCTCTAGTACRTTGGTAGTAATTTTTACTGCACTGGAAAAGACACCTTCAAAGGCTAAATGTATTGAATTTTTTTTTAAATGATTTTGCATTCCTGTTAGGAGTTCAGTGGGCAAATTATTTGTTTCAGAAATCATAAATCCGGTTTTATGAATGTAAGTTTTGTATCCTAATTGGGATTTACTTAAAGAGAAAATACATCAGTATTCCATTTCAAATCAAAATAGATGAGAACTGTAAACAATACAGCAAAAGGAAAATTTTTATTGGATTTTCCATTTTACTGATTTTTTTGTTAGTGATTAAAATATTTCAGAACGTAAATAGAAAAGTATTTTTATGTTTACAAAGACAAGAAGAAACGCAGTTCATCCATTAATTGTTTCCTTACTTTCTTTTGTATTCTCCTGAGGATCATCTAGGTTGAAAGATTCTTTCCCTGCTAGTTCCTATCCTTCCTGTTGCCGTTAGATATCATGCCTTCTGCTAGTGTAAATGTAGCGGTGCATTTACAAGCAAAAACAAGTTCTTTCTCAAGTATGTGGTTTGGATTAAAAATTTTTCAAATCCTCCTGATGGAATCAGAAGAAAAAGCAGATAGTTGTTCTGGTAGATCTGCGGCAGTAGTACTCTTTAACAGTGCGGCGTGGCATGTACAGAATTAGCCAATTCCACTGGACTTTTCATAGAACTTTGACATAATTAAATTTGTGCATCATGTGCCTTAAAACTTTATGCTAAAGCCACTTCATAAGGGGACAAAAGTATTGACTACATAACTAAATTCCAGGGAAATACAACTTTAATAATTCACATAGGTATTAAACTCTGTACTTTAAGTTTTTAATGGCCTTTAGATTCAGTAAGCGTGCTGTATTGCAAAACCAACCATTTTGCATATATATACTGAACAAAATCACACCACACCTGCTATCTTGGATAACTGAATGATAACKTAAAGGATAACTGCCAAATGCTAAAACCTGAGATTCATTAAATGATATTATCGTATCAACTTTATTAAAATAGAGTGTATTCGCCAATGCCATGTGATCAAATACATCAGAGGAAGCTAATAGATCTAAAAATAATCTGCACAAACACTGATTTGAAATCTTGCCCAGGGCGATGAGAGAACTGAAATCCTAAATTCTTGCAGTTTTTTTGTTTTTTTCAAAGGGGTTTTTAAGGCTTTTTACTTCTTATCCCTTTCCCCTTATAAGTGTTATAAATCCATCATACCACTGGTTTTCACATCTTTTAAAGGGTTTTCTAGACTCGTGGTTGTTGTTCRCTGATACTTTTATTTCCACTGTCATCACTTGCTGAGGGTAATAAGCCTTGCTTAAGGCCATCATTGTGGTTTTGTTTCTTTTTTTTCACCTCTTCTGTTTTACAAAGCTGGAAAAGTGGACACTGAGGAGGTCTCCTCTTATACATCCCCATGAGCAGATATCAGCAAGACTTTAAAAAAAAAAAAAGGCAAGAGAAAATTAATTCCTGAGTTTTGGTTTCAAGCTGTTAGCAAATTTAGGATGATGTGTCTGGGTCAGTTCCATTTGTTTTGCTTTTGAAGGTTATTTTTGCAAGTTAACAAGTCAGGAAATTTAGGACTTTGACTTGCATTCTCCTAGTAAACTGCTGTGGTGTTTTAACCAGTTATCTTTCTAGAAATATTGAGATGCATTGGACTCATCAAATGACTATGAAAGAAGATAATGAAACATTGTTTGGCTTTCATTTTAATAGCAGAAATAAGACRCAAATTGTAATTCCTGAGTTGTATGTATCTTCCTCGATTGTCAAAAACAGTTTCAGCTTTTTTTCTGCAAGATTTGTTATGCTGTTTAWGTTCTTAGTGGGTCCTCCTCTGTTTTCTCCAATTAATTAAAAAGGTTTTGGATCTTCATTTGAGTAAGACTACTTCAAACAATCTACTGAATTCTTCAGTTTCTAATTGTATCAGTATGGAATGCAGGAAGGGGTGTATCTACTTCGGTATTGCTTTACTTGAAAGTTTCTAGCATCTTCTATGTTGTCATTTTTATCAGTCTTAAAACTTGCCTCTGAAGCCTGCCAGTGAATAGTTCCTGGTAGCGAAGGAGGCTGAAAGACGTAGGAAATAATTGTGTGATTCTTTTCGCCCTTGCTTGGCCTCACTTGATGTATGTGACTCAACTGTCTCCTGGAGACTAGGTAGACCTGCCCGGCACCAAGCTGGCAAATCCATCTGGCTTGTCAGAGAAAAACATTGGGAATCAGTCCTTGTATAGACTTGGATCTTTGCATCTTCTTTTTATGATAGCCTCTCTGATCTCTTCAAAGGGTAAAAGTAGTGTGCAGTTAGCCAATGCAAGAAGGTGTTCAGGGAAGGTTAGCTTAAATCTTTTAATTGTTAATTTAAATCATAACTAATTTTGCCAAAATGGATCGCATAGAATGCTTTCTGCAGTATTTTTTTGACTGTTAGGGAGTTGGTAATGAGCACTCCAAGGCTTCCACTGGCATACACCTGAATCTTGAAAAGAAGTCTGACCAAACATGAGTTTCGTGTAAGCATACGTAACAGCAAGCTTGTGCCATTTCATTTTCTGTCTGTGCTTTTGTCAAGAGAAAACGCCAATTCCTGAACTGCTGTTACTCAGGTTGTGATAGCCTTCAATTCAAGAGAAATTCTGTGCTCAAAACGGTATATAAATGAGAAGGGAAATAAAATACTCTTGGATAACCTCATTGTCCATTTCTAGAGTATCATCTGAGCAATTCTTTAATGGGTAGGACTCGAATCACACATGGAAAGATTAATTAGCTCTAGGTGCCTTCTGCAGAATACTTGTGGTCTAGTGTCTTGATCCTTCACAGTGTGCCGCTGGGTTTTATTGGCCTGTACTATAGCATACCTTTACTGATACTGAAGGCTTTTTCTTGAGTTATATGGGRAAATTGAAGATAACAACCAATTGCTTTTCAGTCCAATGGAACCTTGTAACACTAGAGTAGGAAGAACTGATGGGAAAGAAAAAGRCAGATGCTTCTTGGGATTTTCAGGTGACATACATATGCATCCTGGATGCATTAGCAGAGCTGTAGCAGTTTCAGATTTGCTAAATGGGGGGAGAAAGTGGAAAAAGAAGAAAACACTTGTATAATCACCATTKAAATTTAAGCAAGGTGTACAAGCCTCTATGCCTGAGCTGCTTATCTGGCAAATGGGTACTAGCACAGCCTTACTTCATGGAGTGGTGAGACTATATAAAGCTTTCATATTGTTGCATATGTAGGTCATATACCAAGATGTATGAATGGCGTATCTATCTAGCAAATAATCGTGTAATGAGCTAGAGGTTCAAAATGAAAGGTTAAAGTTCCCTTTTTGGTGAGCTAAGAAATAATTAAAGTATAAGCTTAGCAACAGCATTATATTCTGCAGTCATGTTTGTAAGGAGCAGTGCAGCCTTACCATTGCTGCTGTGCCAGTGTCTTGCTCTCGCCACTTCCATTGGACACTTGTTAGGGAAAATTCAGAAGCCATACTGTCCCTGTCATTTTTAGTTAAGCATTTTGTTTCATCTTTTTCTTTCCTCTTGCTGTATAAATCTGTATTCTTGCGTTCTCATCTCCCCTTCTATCTTAGTTTTTGGGTGTTTGCCTTTATCCTCCTTTTCGTGGCTTTTGTTCACAAACAATAATAGAGGTGCTGCCATTCCTATTATTGTTAGTAAATAACTTTCTTGGTTTAGAGGAAATAYGGTTTAAATAATAAT
Source organism: Oceanodroma leucorhoa (assembly GCA_030449065.1). NCBI lineage: Eukaryota > Metazoa > Chordata > Aves > Procellariiformes > Oceanodroma > Oceanodroma leucorhoa. Next base: position 3,539,794 of record JASVER010000025.1, on the reverse strand, counting down.
TTTTCTTTAACATGGAAGTCTACAGACATAGAATACTCCAGAGTGTCAAATGTTTGTCAATGTTTAGCTGTTACTTTTTGACGTGTAGTAGTGCAATCTTCCTGAAAYGAACTGTTTTCTGAGAAAACATGTCAAACTTAACCATGCTAACCTGTTAAAAACTAATGGAAAGTTACTGGTAGCCTAGAGGAGTAAACATAGAATTAGTTGCTTTTCATGARCAAAGGCCTTTATGAGATAAATGGTAGTATTTCTTTGCAATACACCAAGTTTTATCATCAAAACCGAAAGTCTGTTTTGTARTAATGGTTGTGACAAATTAGTAGTTGAATTTTGAGTAATATTGCCATTATTAACGTCATAACCACCTTATTGTAGTAGTATTCTGATTGAGTTGCAAATACTACAGTTGGTTCATAAATGCAATATGGAAAATAGTAGATAGACAACAGTCAAGTTGCCTTACGGTTGCTTGGCTTTCTGAATACCTAAGGCCAATTTTTACTCTTTAATGTGTAAGCCATGTGGAGGCAGCCGGTAGAGACGAACACACAGCAAACCTTACAAGGGTAGATCTTTCAAACTACGGTCAGCTTTCTATTCCTGTCGACAGTTTGGTTTAGGATTATTAGTGAGCCATAGGTCTGTAATGCCTTTTTTACAGGTAGTGCAAGAGTAGCAATAGTTTAGCTCCTCTTCCACATGTGAGGGCCAGGCTGATAAATCATTGTGTCACCCCATACGGTGTYCACGGTATCGAAGTGCTGGGGTGTGTTGGGAAATGATGGTCCTGCCCACAGCCAGCCTAGATCTGGCTGCCGCTGCTGAACAGGACCTAAGGAGCCAAGCTGAAATCAAGCAGCCTTCTGCATAACTGCTTGGAGAGTCCTCCTTACGCTCTCCAGCGCTCTGGGAGAGCCTGTTATCCGAGATTATTTATGGAGCTTGCTTGGGTCTGGTGGCCCTCTTGAGATGCTTTTGAAACTGTGGTCCTCCAGTCGTTTTGTCTAGGCTTGTGGTGTCATGGAGTACCCCAGATAAAAAAATGTGGAAATCCCTTGATCTTTTCAAAGGATCGTATTATGATTCTTTTGTCCCTTACTGGTGCTCTCACAGGTGAATGCCGTAGAGGTGCTAATACAAAACATTTTATGAATATCGCATTCTATGCTTTGAATTTGCTAACTTTGCTATTTTCTGAACATGCAGTCAGAAACACTATCATTTATGGATTCTGGAGCCATACCCTCTTTCACTGCAAATTGTTTGAGACTTAGTAGTAGATTACTGGTTACAGTAATAGTAAATATAATGAGAATAAACCTTGTTGCCAGATTGGACAAACCAGTTTTAAGGAGGCCCTTCAAAAGCTTTCCTGAGGAAGTTGTCATGAGAACTTCTGAGGGGATGAAAAAAGGGAGAGAAGTGAGAAAGGAGTATTTGGGTCCTGAACTGGGTGCATATGAGTGTCCTCAAGTGATTTGTTTATTCACATTCAGGTATTGGCATTTAATAGTTCTAATAATAAAGAGGCTGATACTCATTTTTGTCACTTATCCATATATTTTAAAATCAATATTTTTTTAATACTTTTACAGAGAGGAAGATTCAGAAAGTGAGAAAGATAAGAAAATCTGGTACTATAGCACAAAGATACAGCTGGCAGAGTTAATTGAATGCCTRGACAAAGATTACTGGGAAGCTGATCTATGCAAAACTCTGGAAGAAATGCGTGAAGAAATTCATCGGCACATGGATGTGACAGAAGACCTTACTAATAAAGCAAGGGGCAGCAACAAGTCTTTCCTTTCTGCAGCAAAYGGTAAGAATATTTTGTTTAATGGGATTAGATGTTGCACTTTGAATCGAATACTAGTTTATATTTCTTTTGTTATAAGAAGTTTATAGAAGTTGATGGAGAAGCATCATGCAGGTACCAGCATGGCTACGTAGTGCTGACTTCTTGTAGGATTATGTATCATTATTCCAGGATGTCCCGAATGATTCGKATTCTTGATATGCTTAGAGTGTGCCAGATTGTGATCATTCCAGGTGTTGGAGTGGAGCTGTGTTAACTGTCAAATGTTTCTTGGTGTATATATATATGTATATAACTCCTCGTAAACATTTAACAATCCAATGGGAGTTGGAGTGGCAAAAATTTTAGAGCTCCAATATTTGCTCCAATATTATGGAAAGTGTGGAAGAATGTATCTTCTCTGCAGTTCCCCACCAACTTAATTTATCTACCTTGGAGCAATAAAGAGCAATATAAATCTGTGAACATTTGAACTTTTGTTCTAGGGAAGACGTGAAGATTAGATACTCAGGTTTAAAAATGGATTTATATAAATGCATAACTGAGAAATCAATAATTAAATCTTTGGAATTGTTTCTTCTAAGTGGGGAAGAGTGGTAAGAAGTTGGATGTTATTTTTTGTCTCATTGAAAAGAAGTAGTGTTTATGTCATGTTATTTCTGCTCAGTGGCTATGTAGGTGGTGGTTTGTTCTTGATTGATGACATACTTTCTATTGTAGATGAAATTTTGGACATTATCAGAGCAAGAAAAGGAGAAATAGTGGAAGATAGAAACACAGCAGATGATGAAGCAGAAAAGGCCAAAAGTGACATTGATAATGACCAGATAGATGCTGAGAGGRGCAAGGAAGACTCTGGAGACCAAGATAAAACTGAGGAAACACCCACTGAGCAAGATGCAGAAAAAGTGAAAACAGAAGGTAAAGAAACTATGACTGTGCTTTAACAACTTCATTTAAGTAAAGTGAATCTTTAGTTAAGATCCTCACATTTCTTTTAAATGTTAATGTGATTTTTTTTTTTTTTTTTTTGGTATGCTTCTCTAAGTTATTTTTTAAGTAATAGGTGATATTTGTCAGTTGCTTTGTGGTTGTATATTATAATTGTTTTTCTTGTTAAGTAATTTCACCAATTTTCCTACTTTTCAAGTTAAATACAGCTAGCTTGTAGATACTTTGGCTTGAGGTACAGGTGGCACTTAAAGGCTGTGATCAACATGTTTGTAGTAAGCAATATTACATCATTTTTAACATTGTTTTCCTCATCAGAATTAAGTAGTTTGTTCTTTGACTCTGAGACAATACTATTTCACAGAAGAGAAAAAAAAAAAAGAGGAAAGGAAAACGCTCGATGTTTTTCAGCATTATCAAACAGACAAACAAAGCTGCTGCAGTTGCTTTCTAGGGATGATGCCAAATGACATCCTAAGACATACTAAAGAATATCCCTAAAGTTTTGTTGTGCGTTTTACTATAGAGGCAACAGTCGTTGGGGATAAAAGTAACTCTGTGACATCAAGCACTGATGACAACAACACAAATCCTTCTGCAGGAGAGACTAGTTGCTCTGAAGGGAAGAACGCAATGGGGTGTCAGTCAGAAACCCTTGATAGCAACAACGTGGCAGAGAAGAAGGTGGCATCAGAGCTCCCTCAGGAACTCTCAGGTACAGAAGGCACTGTTACCAATGCCTCTGTAATTTGGGGAATCTGTTAAGTTTTTCTATCTGGTTTGTCCACTAAAACCATTCACAGCGCATATCACTCATGCTGTTCGCTTGCAGTGCCATCCTTTACTGCTACGTTGTCATTAACATTTCAAAGTTAATTTTCTTGCAACTAGTGCTTGAAATTTGTGGTCCTCCGTGACATTAGCATTTGGTTCCATGCCTTCCAAAGATGACTATGGCTAAGCTTTTTATGTTCTATTTTCTGTATATTTTATTTTTCCATAGTGATCCATAATGATTGTTAGCATCCTATCAAAGTTTATTACAAATTCTAATTTGCTGCTGGCTTGTTTATTATTTTAACCTCTCATTTACTGTATAAATTACTAACAAACCAAGTATTTTCATTCACATGAGTAAACCATTGCACTGAAATGTCAAGATTAAAATTGTCACGCTAGGCATTTTAAACAGGTTTCAGAATTATAAGCACAGAGGCTCTTGTTGTATTTTAATGTGGTTTGTTTTGCAATGTCAGTGATTCAAAAGTAGTAATATACACTAGTTAATTTAAAAAAATAAAACAACCCCAAACTTTACATTTAGGAATAAATGGGACTTGATTAGGTGTAACATAAATTATCAGTGTACTACTTTGGAATGATGTTCTATTACAAGCTTTACTACATAACCAAATGGTATTCTAAACATCTGATTACTGTTAAAATGATCAGAGTTTTATTTTCAGTTCTTAAAAATATCTAAAAATCCTCTCATCTGTGATGCAGCTATACTCAGTGTGTTATGTTTTTTAAAAGTGGTGATAAACGTTTTCTCTCCTACAGAAAGTTCTCCATTCAGATACAGATTGCAGTTCTTGAACTTGCAAATGTGAATGCATCCAAACCTCGTAATAAACTTTGTTAATAGGAGGAGAAAATGAAAGTCAAGATTAATCCATAATCTGGAAGCCTCACAATACACTTTTTTTCATACAGAAAATGTCTGCATGGGACAAAAAGCATACATTTTAGATATTTGACCAAATATTTTTGCCTGTTCTCATATTTTTTTTATTCCATTTTAAAGTTAAAATAACTGTATAGAGGTTTAATGGAAAAGATACATATCCTATAACTTTGTTCCAGACACATTTATGGGTTCGTATTTTATTTTAGAGATTCACTTATATGTTTATCGTTATTTCTTTATTATACTTTCACAGGTACTTTTCTCCCTCCAAAGCTTCTAGCTTACTTTTAAATTAGTGGGCTTTTTTGGTAGGAAAGTGCGTGTGTGTGTGTGGAGAGGGTTCTTCCTCAAGTCTAGTTCACGATATTCATAGTGATACTTGTGTTCCTATTATGAAATTTCAGTTTGAGACCTTCATTTCAGAGGGAGGGAGAGATACTCAACCAGTATCAGTGAAGCAGCTACCCCCAAAGACGGGGAAAATAAGAGTAAAATGCAAAGCTAGATGAGAATGTGTCTCTCACCATCCTTGTTAAATGCAATTTAGATATGAGTCTTTTATTAAGAGTCTAGTTTGGGTGCTTCCACTCTCCTCCAAACAGCAGGCACCACAAATGGTTCTATTCTTCCTCTTAGTAAAAAGGGAAATGGATCGAACAGTGGTGGTCACCTACTTGGCAAAGCCAGAAATCAAGATGCATTCAGGTTAGGGAGCTTCTAAGAATCCCAGAATTTTACTTAATTTACCTAATCGTCTTTCTGCTAGGAGTGAATATTTCACAAAAAGGAGGTTTTGTTCTGTCACCTTTCTTAATAACGACCCCATCAGAATCCCTGATGTTTTGGAAGAATTCTAGAAACAGAAAAATCTTGTATTTTTTAAACAGCTAAGCTGTGTGTCTTTTGCACAAAATCAAGATGACGTTGCTGTTTTGGGGGATGGTGGCTTGTTCTTACTGGGAAACTGGAGTGATTTATTTCTAGGTAGCTGCAATTCACTGATGCTTTAGTCAAAAGATCATACTCGGGCAGTACGCCTTAGCAACAAGTGAGGTGGCAATAATGTCCACAGCTGTCAAGACAGAAAGTAAGAAGGACAACTGAGGACCAAGAACCCATTTGTCTTACTGAGCTTGAAGCAACATCTAGACCCATCAGATTGTAAGAAAAAGGCTGATATTTAAAGTTTGCAGAGGAGGAGTTTAGATACAGAGTGGTGCCAATTGAACTGAAATCTGTGGGATTCCTCAGAATTAATGTGATGAAGAAGAGACAAAGACTTGGTGGAAAACTGGAGGGCAACTGAAAAGGTGTATGCTTTGAGGAACAGCTAAAGCACAAGAAAATTGAGAGAGAGAAAATCATAGAAGCTGCAGGAAGACCAAATTTCATGAARTCTGCATTCTAAAAGCAAAACAAAGTCTTAGTAGAGGGTTCTCTGTGTGTGCATCTATAGAAAAAAATTGTCTTGTATTTAAAATATATTCATATTTCATCCAAGTATGAATTTCAGTTCTTCAGAGCTGTGAAAGTTGAAACTGCTTGAAACAGAACAAAAAATACTTTCACGGATACAGTGCTCTGGAGGGAATTAATATTTTATGGGTATTTCTTTCCAGTCCAGCAGAAGATGTTCATATGACTTTTTTAATGAAAAATTTAAAGCTAGAAAAAATTGCATTGATCCAATTTAAAAGAAAAACTAAAAATGAAGTTGTTCTTTTGTAGAAGAAACTGGTCAGATGATCTCTAGCAACAGTAGCAGTGCATCTGCTGCACCTCTACATTCAGATGTTGAAAACAGCAATGAGTTGGGCTCTGGGCAGAATGACTCCATTAAGACGCCTGATGATGCTGAAAATGCAGAGAGGGGATCCCAGACTTCAGAGGACATAGGTAATAATAGTGTCTCTAACATTCATTTTATGCATCTCTTCTTTTTACTATATAACTCTTATACATCAATAGAAACCTTCCAATTTTTAAGTTTTGTTTTAAAAGCCTTTTTTTCCTGGGCAGGAGAGAAATCTAATGGTGAAAGAAGTGATTCTCCAGGCGCAGGAAGAGGCACGCCAGGTTCGACGCGAATGCTCACAAGATTACGAAATCCAGATAGCAAGTTGAGCCAGATGAAAAACCAGCAGGTTGCTGCTGCAGCACATGAAGCAAATAAGTTATATAAAGAAGGCAGAGAGGTTTGTGCACATCTTGGAACATTCAAAGAAGTACGAAAACTGTTTTAGAAAATTTATAATATTTTTAAAAATAAAAAAGTGATTTTGGCAGACTATGGAGGTACTTAAAAAAAAAGTAGTAATAATAAATTAGCAAATGGTGAAACTGTAATATCACAGGAAGCTTTCTTCCTCCCTCTCCTTTGCTTTTGCTCTCTTAGTTGCTGTCTACAGCGTGGAATGACAGTGACTCAGTGCACCTTGTTTCCTTTAACGTGCTGGTCATAAAAGTTAGAGAATTGTTTACTATATAGCCAGTAATAAGTTATATGCATTTTCTCCCACTTCTGTCTTCAAATCTCTCAGAACTGGTGTGCCAAAACTACAACTTTACAGTGGTTTGTGTTTGATTATTGTTTGAATAGCTAGGTAATAGCCACATTTCCTGTTCATAACAAATCTGTACTGGCAGAGTATGGTCATTTAAAGTCAATCATTGCAAAATTGTAGCACTGTTTGATGCAGACGAAAGTGAAATCTCTCTCAGATGTCTGCCAGTTGCTATAAATTTCTTGTATGGCTTTAGGTTGTTTGGTGGTTTTTTGGTGGTTTGGTTTGGGTGGGTTTTTTTTTTTTGAATTAGCCCAGTTTCTCCAGGAAAGAAATGTTTGAATGTTAAGAGTTCGTTGCAATTAGTTGTCTGCATATTGTTTGGTATATTAATTTTATTTTTGCTAACTGGTTTTCCTTTTAAGTTAGCTTTAGCATATTTATTCACAAACCTCTCAAATTTGGAACTCGGTTATGAGCAATTAGACCAGTGATGTTATCCATGCCATGTTTTCAAAGTCAAAGATATTTGTTTGCTTAGCTACGTGTATGAATCCTGTGATTTACCAAGGAGGGATTTCACAGAAAGGTTACTTTAAGCTTAGTAAAGCTATTTTCCCAAAGCTGTCTCCCTCAGTAGGCATAATTCGGAGCAGCAAAACAGGTTCCTGTRTGACTTCCTCAGGAGCCTGGATGGCAGGGTTTTTTAATGGTAAAGCTGATCTTTGGGAATATCYTAACTCTATATACAATCAGTGATGAATTACATATATTTATGTGTACATATATTGGATAAAGTTACTTGCTTCTGCAAACTGATGCAAGTTATTTTTATTATTTTATATACAGACAGTCGAAGCCTAAATCATAAATAAGTAAATAGAAATATTTGAAACTTAAGTGAATCTTTTAAAATCATTCTTTCTTTCACAAGGTTCTGGTGGTCAACTCTCAAGGTGAAGTCTCCCGAATGAACACAAAGAAGGAAGTTGTGATGAAAGGAAATATCAACAATTATTTCAAATTAGGGCAAGAGGGGAAGTATCGTGTTTATCATAATCAGTATGCAACTAATTCATTCGCATTGAACAAGCACCAGCACAGGGAGGACCATGACAAGAGACGACATCTCTCGCATAAATTCTGTCTGACTCCTGCTGGAGAGTTCAAATGGAATGGGTCTGTACATGGGTCCAAAGTTCTTACCATATCCACTTTGAGGCTAACTATTATTCAGCTAGAAAACAATATCCCGGCATCATTCCTTCACCCTAACTGGGCTTCCCACAGGTAAATTAATAAGTGAAAATACATATTCTCTTGTTTTACTTGTATTTTTGCTAACAGTATTAATAAGCAATGGTCTTTGTTTTTTCAAATCAGTGATTTCCAAGCACCGTGCTTCAGTATATTACAATATAAGATAACATGTTTGTGTTATGTGATGGGTGGCGAAAAGGATTGCACATTTGAGTAAAAAATTAAAATATAGGAGGTTTTATCCTGCCATTAAATCTTATTAACATAGCATGCTGTATTAATGCATGTGTATGTTTCAGGGTTTTATCTTTTTTCCAATTTAGGTCTAACTGGATTAAGGCTGTTCAGATGTGCAGCAAACCTAGAGAATTTGCACTAGCGCTGGCTATATTGGAATGTGCAATTAAACCTGTTGTCATGCTGCCAATCTGGCGGGAGTCGCTGGGGCACACTAGGTAAAATAAATAAAAATAAAAATCTTTTTGAATATGAGAACTTTACTTTGTTTTACAATTACTAGTTCCTCTAAGCCTGTAAGAATTATGTTTAAATTTAGTCAGTCATTCAGCACTTGAAGTGTTTTTCTCAAGCAGAAACACTGAAAATACATGACAAGATTTTTATAGTTGCAAAGCAAGTTTGTTTTCTTTATCTGAGCCACAGTCTCAAAGTGATAAAACTTTGGGAGACTAGGAAAGCAAATTTCAACACACTCAGTTCAGTGGAGTCTGTCTTTATCTCTCATTGTGTCATAGAAGCAGAAGCGAAATGTATCTGATATTAGACACAGTTGCAGGCAGCTGTGTTTGCCTTACTGCAATAGCCAAAAAAAGCAGTGTTCCTATTGCAAGTAATACATATAACCTSATCCTGGGCTTTCCTCTTAACTTCAGATATTTAAAATTATTCAAAGGGGTAGTATATGCTGTTGTTTGACTTCTTCTATTTGCTTACAAGATCCTGTACTTAAATGTACTTAAATCTATATGTATTAGATTACGCAGAATGACAGCAATAGAAAGAGAAGAAAAGGAGAAAGTGAAAAAAAAAGAGAGAAAACAAGAAGAAGAAGAAACAATGCAGCAAGCTACATGGGTGAAATATACATTTCCTGTCAAACATCAGGTAAGGTTTTCTTTTGTGTGAAGAACAAAAAAAATACAGAAATTATTGATTTCTTACTCTTTTTTTCTGTTTTAATTTTAAACTTCAGATTTTAATGTCATTGCGTTACTCCCTGCCATTGGAGTAGGAACCRTGCCCACCTATTCAAGCACATAACCTTGGTCTGCACTAAACTTGACGTGTATTATGCTCTTAGTGACACTGCCTGAGTTGGCAGACGTTTGTCTGCAAAATGCAGCCCTTCCTAATGGAAGGGTTCTAGGTGGTTATTGGAACCGTGTCCGTATGTCTGTCCCTGTCCAGTGCTCCCCTCCCATCCCCACTCCCCCGCAAAAAAGCTAGCCTGGCTGCCTTTACTTTGGATAGTTATATTATATGATGGGAACTACTATAGAAACCTCTTTACCTTCTCCTACAGTAGATATTAAATACTTTTGTTGGAGTGGTTCTTTACTCTAAATTTATTTGTTGTAAGAAACATACAGGTTGATTCAAAAACTTGTATAATCTTGCAGCTTTTAGGTAAGTAGATTCTCACTGTTACATGAAATTGAAATGGTTTTTAGATGTTACTATGATAGAATCAGTTTAATTATCAGCAGATATATCTTTAATTTTAGACAGTACATTATTTCACAAATACACTTCAACTTGCTTGAAAAAGTCTGTAAATTGAAGTTTTGGGGGTTTTTTTAAAAAATCATCTTAGTTTTTTAAATGGATGTATACATTAATAGTGCAGCAAATACCACCATTAAAACTACTATTTCAAAAATCTTTAACAGGTTTGGAAGCAAAAAGGAGAGGAATATAGAGTAACGGGATATGGTGGCTGGAGCTGGATTAGTAAAACACATGTCCACAGGTTTATGCCCAAACTGCCTGGAAATACTAATGCAAATTACAGAAAGTTGCTACCAAGTAAGTGTCTGCATTGTTTATGGTTTTTTTTAATTACTAACATACTGCTTTTTATTGCTTATTCAGTTAATTATTTGCATGTGATATTTCTTATGTAGACTTTGTTACAAATAGTGTTCCCGAGAAGCTTTTGTGGACTTCTGCTAATCTTTGTTGATATAACCAATTCAGTTGTCATAGATATTTTTTAGCTACATTAAATTGTTTTAATTATGAAGTGGTGTGTAAAATTTGTACAGCTTTGTATAGCCTTATTTAGATTAAAGGTAGATAAAAATTATGTAGACTATCACAAGCAAAATGTAACATCTAAAACATTGGTGTGAATATACACTTTTCACCCCCTCTGTGTTGACAGAATACTATTAACCAATTTTATCTGGAAACAATAGTTTTATAAGTGGAAAGAAATCTATTTCTCTAGAAAGTTCAGAACGTACCTTCTCGCTTATTTGTTCTAAGGATTTATATTAAAAAAGAAAAATTTTGCACAGTTGACTCTTAAAATGCATCCTGAACTGTATGAATCTTGTTTATAATAAATTTAATCTTGAGTTTCCTTTTAAAATTTAGAAAATGGCAGCCCGCCCTATATTACGTGTCAAAATTTCTTTCCTCACATATTGATGTAATACTTTCCCTGTTGCTTTTAACTGGATCAAAAACAAAATAGATACTGCTGCTTTTAGTGTTGTCTATATGATTGTTAAATTAGATTTATTTTGCTTTCTGTATTGCAATTAATAGCCACTASAGTGGCACATTCATTTGAATACTAGTGTCCATTCTGGCTTAACTGTAGAAATCAAAATTATTAAAAATTATTTGTGAATTTTCAGAGTCTGAATTAATATGCTCTTAATAGGCTGGGTTTTCAGAAAATGGTATTTAGTTTCCTGAAAAATGGGGGGGTGGGGTGTGTTTTTTAAGAAAAGCTGAACATGGACTCCTGGAAAAAATAATGTAAATGAAACATTTTTATCTCTGTTGGGCTTTTAGATTATTTTTTTTTTAATTCAGTATTGCGCTAAGCTTAATCTGTGATGTTACCATTGTATACTTAGTTCTATTTCTGAATTTCAGTAATGATGGGTGAATGATTTGAGAGGTAAACTAACATACGTTAAAAAGTGGCAGAGTGTAAAAAATATTCTGAATAATTGAAACCATTTAATTAATTTGTTAATAGCAAAGAGCGAAGATGAAAAATGCAACTTGGATAAACGAAAAGGTCCAATTAAGGTAAAAATAGAGAAAGATAGAACAAAGGATTCTCATGATCTGCAAGCAAAAGACAAAGACGTTTCAGAAACCTTGGAGAAAGTACAAGTGAAAGAAGAAAAGTTGCGTGAAGAAAAAGCAGAAGTTGACACAATTTCTGAAAACTTAGATCATGCAAAAGACAAAGGTGATATACTTAAGTTATTGTAAAAGTAGCTATTCATTTACAGCATTGCATAGGACCTCAGAAATAACTATTGAAAAACTATGTAACAGGTTTTGTCAAGACATTTAAAATGTCTCAGTTAAATGGTTGCTTATTATCCCTTGTAGTAGTGTCTGAAGTTTTTGTTCCCTTTTTCTTGAAATCTATTAATATGCTAAAAGGTCCATTTGTTTCTTGGTACTTAATGTAAAAACAGTTTGGTATTCGTTCTTAAGGGAGCTTACTGATTCAGAGTTTTTTCTTCTTCACAGTAGAAAAAGAGATCGATGGTGAAAATGATAAAGTCATCAAGGAAGAACCTATGGATGTAGATGATGTGAAAATTGAACCCTCCATAAAAGATGAGGATAGTCATTGTAAGCTGGATATAATCAATGTCAGTGAGGGATTTCATTTAAGGACTTGCTACAAAAGGAAAGTAAAATCATCAAAATTAGATGGAYTACTTGAGAGGCGAATAAAACAGTTTACACTAGAAGAAAAACAACGTCTAGAAAGGATGAAACTGGAGGCTAGTGCTAAAACAGTAGGCATTCGATCTGTAAGCCCCCAGAAAAATATAGATGAGCTACAAATGAGAAAAGTAAAAGAAGGAAGCCAATTTGACATGTCTTCCCAAGAKCAAACCTATATTTCAGATAAGACCCAAACCGAAGATGCAGAACAGGACTGCTTGCCGATCAGCAGCATCTCTTGTACCAAAACTGGTGAGCTGGATGAACCCTCTTTGCCTTTGACAAACAAGCTATCAAAAAGAGAAGGCCAGCTACTGGATGAAGACTCACCTCAATCCTCCGAAGGTGAAAGCTCCATTCAGAACGATAGTAAAGAAAACAACCCTGAAYCTATGACTGCTGATAAGTGTCAAGGACAAGAGGTTTTTGGAGAGTCTGAGAGTTCCTTTGTGGATGGTTTGAAACAAACAAATGCAGAAGGTAGAACCAAATGGGATGTTTCGGAAGYGAGTGAAAAACCTTTGAAACAAAAACTACCTATTACCAGAGTATCKCAACATGAACATGAAGACATAGAGCCAGTGGTAACCGAAAGCAGCTGTAGAAAAGATGCTCTGGCCAGTCTTGAAAAAACAGATTCAGAAGGGAATTCTGAACAGCAGAGCAAAGATCCAGAAAACAATTGTATGATAAAAAGCCATACTGAACCAATGTCCTCTCAAGAAAGTGAAATGGAGGAAGAAATTGCTCCAGGAAAGACTGAAAGTAAATCTGAAAACAAGATTATATTTCACCAAAAATCAGTTAGTAAAGACCTAGAACCATTTAAAACAGAGCTAATTTCTGAAAGAAACCTTGRAAGTCAAACTCTGGAACACATGGATGAGGTAGAAGTTGATGAGGATTTACTGAGCTCTAAACTAACTGAGGCTAACGGTCAAAAGAAAGGTCAGGAACTGAAAGTGGAGACAAGTACCTTAAACAAATATCTTGATCAGACAAATCTAAATAGTGTTACTGACAAAAAGAATAATAAAGATGAAGAAACTGGGACAGAGTTAGAAAAAGAAAAATCAGCATTTCAAATGAACGGAAAAGACAATGACATTAAAGTATTATCAAATGATGACTGCTTAGTTAAAGATACCTGTGAAACTAAGGCAGGGGGTGATATTGAACCAAAAGTTAATAATATTAATAAATCCATTCCGGAACATGAAATAAAACCATTGACTTTCAAGGAATCTTCAGTAAAACCATTCATGAATGGTGACATCATGATAGAGGACACAAAGGACAAAAATAATGTGGACCCTAAGTCACGTCTGCAGAGATCACCCGAGTTTGAATCTGGAGAGAGTCTTCAACCACCAGATGAAGTTCCCAAGTATGTGCAGAAAATTGGAGAAAAACAGCTTTCTCCTGAGAGATCCACCTTTGTTGGCCCTGCTTCCACGCCAACGCATACTCCCTGTAAAGAAAATAACCTGAATAGTGAGACGGAATCTATGGAAACTGAAGTAATTGAGGATAAGAAAGTTGCTCCATCGCCTGTGACCTCATGTGAGGAATCTAGCTTGAGTAGTGACTTTGCTGATCAGAATGGTGTACAGACATATAAAATGGAAAATGTTAAYGGAGAAAGTAAAATAAAAACTGTTATTACTGAAGTGACAACCACAACATCAACTGTGTCTACAGAATCCAAAACTGTGTTTAAAGTTGCAGAGACTGTAGCTTCTAATGATGAGAAAACAACAGTAGTATCATCCACAGAAAATTGTGCCATATCCACTGTAACTACCACCACTACTGTAACTAAGCTTACCACTCCAGCTACAGACAGTAACGTTGATGTCATTTCTGTACAAGAGCATAGTAAAACAGTGGTTACAACAACCGTAACCGATTCACTGACCACCCCAGAAGGCACATTGGTGACTTCCATGACTGTCAGCAAAGAATATTCTACAAAAGACAAAGTGAAGTTAATGAAATTTGCAAGACCCAAAAAAACTCGTTCYGGAACTGCCTTACCATCTTACAGAAAATTTGTTACCAAAAGCAGTAAAAAAAGCATATTTGTTTTACCCAATGATGACTTAAAAAAGCTGGCCAGAAAAGGAGGGATCAGAGAAGTTCCCTATTTCAATTACAATGCAAAGCCTGCCTTGGATATCTGGCCATATCCATCCCCGAGGCCAACTTTTGGGATCACTTGGAGGTACATACTTTACATTTTTGAGGAAAAGTTTAGGATGTCATTAAATTCATTGAATTTTAAAATACAAGTGATATCCATGTTTGTGCCCGTACACACAAATTTTKCTATTTATTATTCAATAATTTTCTGTATTGTTCAATAGAGGTAGAATGGAAAACCTTTGTCCCATTGGTTTGGTTAGGTATTTTAAATACATTTTGATTTTAAAGTATAATTAATACTCTATTGTTAGGTACCGACTTCAAACAGTAAAATCATTGGCTGGAGTGAGCCTTATGTTGCGGTTATTGTGGGCATGTCTCAAATGGGATGATATGGCAGCAAAAGCTCCACCTGGGGGAGGAACTACGCGTACAGGTATTATGTCTTTAAATTTCTGGGTTTCTCAAAGCAAARACTCTTGCTGTTAATTTTGAGCGTTGAACTCATTCCAAGCATTTCTGTAAAGGCTTGATGTTACATTTGAGTTTTTTTAGTCAACAGTTTGTACTAGTTGCTGTTTCTTTACCTTGAGTGTATAGGGTTGATTGGAGATTCAGCTTTTATTTGTTTTCTGTTATTGATGTATTGGGACTAATTTGTTGTAGAAACATCTGAAACAGAAATTACAACAACAGAAATAATCAAGCGAAGAGATGTTGGTCCATATGGAATCCGGTCAGAGTACTGTATAAGAAAAATTATTTGTCCCATTGGTGTACCAGAGGCTCCGAAAGGTATGTTTGTTTATACATACTTTTTTTTTCCCCCTTCCCATAAGCTCCTGTAGAAATTAAGGTAACTGGATCTTTATGTTAATTCAGACCATCAAGGGAGCAAATATAGCTTGACRTAAATTATTCATTTGCCTATTTGAAACAAATGACGCGTTTAACAAACTGATGTGATTCATCCAAAGCTGAAGGGTCTTCCTGTTTATAAAATGAGACTGAAAGAGACACTAAATCTTGGTTTACACTTTAATTTTGTTTTATGATTGAGCTTAATGTGTGTGTTTTGACTGTTCTCTAAAGAAACTCCAACACCCCAGAGGAAGGGACTGCGATCAAGTGCACTAAGGCCAAAAAGGCCAGAAACACCCAAGCAAACGGGCCCTGTTATAATTGAAAGTTGGGTAGCAGAGGAGGAATTGGAACTGTGGGAGATCAGGGCATTTGCTGAAAGGTAAATGAACTCAAATGAGCTTTTAAAGAAAGCAGTTTTAATTTGTGCGTGTTAAATAAAAGTTCCCACTAGAGAACACAAACGTGGTAGCTACAATCAGTAAAAGCAAATCTGTGTCACATTTTTACGGTGTCTTTTGATAATGATAGTCAAGCTTAAAGTTGTAAAGCTAAGCTATTTTCTGGTACCAAAACTAATTTATGCAGATCTTACTGATTTGTTAGAACTAATAATATATTAATTTTTCCATGCTTATGAACTAATCCCTGTTGTATGCTAAAAGGCTATTACTATAATGCATGGAAAGGCTTTAGGCTACTTTTGGCATGACTTTAAACAGTAGTGTTTAAATACTTCTATAATACAAAGAAAATGAATGTGTACAAGTAAAGTAAAGGTAAATTTAGCCTGAGAATATTCAAGTCATAAAATGAATTTTTTTTTTCAGTATTGCATGCTTAGAGTTGGAACAACRTTTTTGAGTCTCTTGGAAATAATTGTTTTAAATTAATGGTATTACATAGATCGTTTGCAGTCTCAGGTGTAATTATAAATTCCAGTTTTGATTAATAGTTTCCTGCAAGGTGTTGCAGTAGTTTAGCATGAGAATATTTCGGGGATGTTGCATGCAACCTCGATAGTTTATTTCAAAATACTTTTAAAGCCATGACCAGTTTTTCAGTGATCTTCAGTCTTGACRTTTGTTCTTGTAAGAGCAGTTAAACTGGATAAAATGACATCCAGTTTGATGGTTGGATTTTATGTGGTGGTATAACTTACTTTCGGTTGTGTCTTTGGCAGGGTGGAGAAGGAAAAGGCACAGGCAGTTGAACAACAGGCTAAGGTTAGTGAACAGAAGAAGGCAGAGGAATTCAAGGCCCAATTGGAGGCTCAACTAAAACACCAACGATTGGCTGCCCAGCAGGTGGGGGAGCTCTTGGTAGTCCCACCTGTCAGCAACTACGCACTGGTAGTCCACATGCATGAGAATACGGGAAACAAAGTTTATCCCTATCTTATACCATCTTTCAAATAGTTTCCACATCCTGTGCAAACTAAGCCATCGAACAATGCTGCTCCCACTGTGTACACTTGTTATTTTGAAACAGGGTTAAGGCAAAGGTTTGTTTTGGATTCCCTTTTTTTTCCAGCTAATTTATAACACTTTAAAAAGGTTTAGTTTGTTTCCATTGTAAAAGAGGGCTGAGAAGCACCAGTTGCCAGGTAAGGTCAACAGTGTTCTGTGGTGTAATGGAAAGCTGCCTTGGTATATAGCTGACTTGGGAATACAACTGCATTTGTTCTTCAAGCTTCAATCAAATTGAAGCTTTTGATTTTATCCTATCTTAAGTTGGCTGAATGAAGCCCATTGATATTTTTTTTTATTTATATAGATACRTATGTATGTACAGATGTAAGTGTGTATGTATATATGTATATATATGTATGCAGTTAAAATTGGGAAACCCAATGCCATGTTGGTATTTCACAGACATTATTAAGAAGGGTGCTTTTTTCAAACTTACTCTTTTTTCATTTCATCTTCCCTGAAGAAAATACATTAGTGGTGAATGAGTGTTTCTGATTCGTGGGCATTACTGCAATATAATGCTAACCAAACACTGAAATTTAAATTAATAAATACAGAGATAATTCCAGTAACATAGGGAAGAATGTTAGATTAGTTGGAATTTTWAAAAGAGCTTACTGATACTATGCCTTCACAAGGTGGCTCTCTRAATTAAATACCTCTTGACAGTTACAGCACGGAAGGTTGCTGGGTAAGGTAAGGGAATTTGAACCTAATCTTTTTAAGCAAGCTTCAAACTGGATTTACAGTTAAAAGAGTAATTTTAAAAATTACATTCTTAATGGTGAAGTAGAATGATAGCAGTCTCTTTATTTTTTTTTTTCTGTAACTGGCAGGATCTCAGTGCAGGCAGCTCAAAACTTAGGAATGATAGTAATAAACTCTGTGTTAATGATGGTGTGCCGCTTACTGACGTAGGTGCAGGCCGTGTGCACATGGTCAAAGCCAAAGATATTGGATATTTTTCAAAGTTTTTTAACCTTTCAGATTAATCTGAGACTAATAAGTAAGTTTTCTTCRAAGTAATGTGTGCAGTGAAATTAACATAAGGTGAGGATTTTAGAGATGCTATGAAGGAARATTTCTGGCTGTGTGCTACCGGCAGAGTTGTAGCTTGGCAGGTCAGGGAGTCTTGTGCTGTAGGGTACGCGAGCAGCGTATTCTTCAATCCTTTACTACTTGAACTAAAATCCTACCAGGGTTCTTTATTTTTCAATACTGGGAAGAGGCAGCATTTATTTTACAAAATCTGAAAATGCTAATTATCCCTCCGTTTAATTTTTTTCTAAATTCTGTAGAAGCGGCTGGAACAGCAGAAGCAGATACCTGCAGCAGGTGTGGCCCCCGCAGTCACTACAGCCAGCAGCACTGCAACTACCGTCTCAACGGCACAGAAAGTTGTGGTAGGCCCTTTAGCGGGCCCAGTCCCCACTGGAACCAAAGTAGTACTTACTACAAAAGTGGGTTCTCCAGCTACAGTAACATTCCAACAGAACAAGAATTTCCATCAGACTTTTGCTACTTGGGTTAAACAAGGCCAGTCTTCAACAGGTAAGTAGCCATTTGTCATGGAAAGAACRTGTAAATAGGATGAACTCCAGCACAGCACCTGCATCTTCTCCAGAATATATAGCGTTATTACATTTCTTGTTATCTTTGCTCTTAACTCTCTTGCTAAGTYAGCAGGACACTTCTGAGATAATACCTGTCTAATTTTTCTTTGTTCAGACTTGCTAGGTAGTCTTATTTCTGACCTGTCTCATTTATTACTGACGGTTGTTGTACTAGTAATCAATGATAATGAAAGCATTCTATATGCTGTAACGTACTGTTTCCAAAAAAGAATCTTTACCAAAGAAAGCATGACGCATTCAAAAATGATTGTAAAAATAATCCTGTAGTTTGCTGTTTCATACTTGAAAATAGTCATTTCATTGACTAATTATTCTGCTCTAAAACTGACTGTTCTGTGTACCTCAATAGCCACTAGCACAGCTGCCACTTCAGCCACAACCATTGCCAGCACAGGGCAGACCTTCCAGATCTCAGGCAGTCCAGTAACGATGGCAGGGAAAGTGATAACTAAGCTGCCACTCCCTGCAAACAGCAAGATTGTTGCCGTCAATGTGCCATCAACTCAAGGAGGTAGGGGAAAGGGAACTGAATTAAAAATGTATTCCAGCTTGCTGATTAATTCTCCATTGACACTATTTTCCCAGTGAAGTAAACTGTGACTTGAAGGAGGAAAAAATATTTATATATATACAAGTTTCTAGAGCTTGTTCCCCCTCTGTTGCATATTTGTGTCTGTAGGGGAAAAATGCAAGGGTTTTTGCCTATAAATTAGTCTACATTTCATAGTGCAAAATTAGAAGCTTTATTTTTAACAATGTGGAATGAAGTATGCTTTTTTTTGTTATCTAAATTATACATCAACAAAACAGCTTTCTTCACAAAAAAAAAAAGCTGCTGTTCTTAGTTATTAATGCCTGCATCTGCTCGTCACTGATGAGCAAGAGTTTGGCTCCAAACTAAGATTAGCATTTTTTCTTCTTGCTTCAAGAAGAGGACTTTGAGATTTGTGAATGTATATTGAACAGAAAAGCTCAATTCTCTGTCTCCATTATACTTAGCATCTGAGGAAATCATGAAGGCTATTAGTTTTGTATTGAAAATTCTTAGGTGACAGGAAAAGCATTATCCATTTTCTTCAGCACCACGAGCTTGTAGGTGAAAGGTGTTTAAACTGGTCTCCTACATTTTAAATTAATCAGATTATAGATTTAATGGTTGTATAATACTAATTTGTGGCGCCGTGTCAATGCAAGGACTTACTTGCAGTTACCATCAAACTGATCTTTGTGAAGATTCACTCTTTCTTTAATCTTTTCTAAAATACCTATTTCTTAACTTAAAATGTAGTTGGACTATCAACAACATATAATGCTGCTTCTTTTTACAATRTGACAAAGGTTCTCCCAAGAAATGTTGAAAGACTCAAAGGTGTTCTAGAAACCTGGAGACTGATTTCTAAATGCCACGCTGGAGTTGCATTTACTTCTTTTGCTGGCAATTATGTCATTAATGAATTCTCAATTTTTCTTTAATTAGGTGTTGTTCAAGTTCAGCAAAAGGTATTGGGTATCATTCCATCAACTACAGGTGCAAGTCAAACATTTACTTCATTCCAGCCAAGGACAGCGACTGTAACGATTAGGCCAAATACCACAGGGACGTTGGGAACAACAAGCACTTCACAAGTAAGATGTTTTTCTGATTATTTAATGCAAAAAAATGTCGGTGTGTATCTTTTAAGTTATTGGCAGATATTAAAAGTTCTGTCTAGTCACTTTTCAATGTTTTTGGCTCATCTCAGMAATAGTGTTTATGGATCCTTTATTCCAAGGAGGTACAACAACTCTCTCCAGTTGGAAAAATTAATAGTTTAGAGCTTGGTAMGCCTTAGTGGTGTGGGCATAGATGAAAAAACATTGGATCCGCTTGCATCTTGTCATTTCTTACTGTATTAAAATAAATAAATAAATAAAAACTTCAGGGCATATCCCAGCATCTTTTTTCACAAGTTTACATATGCTCTCCTTTTTGGTGTATGTAGGTAGTGCAAGGGACACCACTCCGCCCTGGTATGACAGTAATACGGACACCACTTCAGCAGTCAACGCTTGGAAAGACCATCATTCGAACACCGCTAGTGGTGCAACAAGGTATTCTTCCAGCCAGTAGGTTCACTTTAATATTTAAATTTCCAGTGTGAAATCCATGGTTTGTTTCTTCATGAACACTTTCTGTATCATATGTCCCAATGCAAAAATACCTCATTTTGATGCTTGACTGCTAACAAGTGCCTCCTCTGGCTTTTGAATGTGTCGGTTGCAGGCTTTGTCAGTGTTTTTCATCATTGACGCTGGGAAATGTAGTACTTACTTTTAAGTCCATTCCTTTGAAAACAAACAAAAAAGTTTGGAATACTTGTGCATTGAGAAAAGCTTGCTTTTGCCTTTTTTTTTTTTTTTTTTTTTTAAATCAAGCTAAGTGTTTAAAGTTTTTTTTTTTTTTTTTTAAATCAAGCTAAGTGTTTAAAGTACTCTGTAAGTATGTGAATTGAATTAAAATAGAAAACATTTTGCAGACATTTTTCCGTCAACCACACAGACAAATGGTTCATAAAGAAAATTTATGTGCAAACTGCAGTGTTTGCTTCACTTGTCTGATTTTACACTATTGCTAGTTGTTGTGACTCAGAGGTTTGCTGTGCTAATGGTTAAAATGTCAGAAACATGTTTCTTACCACGAATTACTCTCTTACAGGTCAGACWCAGCAAGTGGTGACTCAAATAATCAGGGGTCAGCCTGTCTCAACAGCAGTTTCTAGTACCAGCACAGCTTCTTCCAGTGCTGGACAGAAGACCGTCACAAGTCCTGGAACACCACCTCAGCAAATACAGCCACAAACCACATCGCAGCCCCCTCGGCCTCAGCAGGGACAAGTAAAACTTACTATGGCCCAACTCACGCAACTAACACAAGGACAGGTAAAATGTTTTACAGCCTCTGGGCATGAAAATGTGCTAATGCTTATGATACATCTTAGCAAGCCTTTGGATTTCAGCAGTGTAGCGTATCTGCTCATAAATTTATGTTTCAGCCTTCATTTAGGATGACTGATAGTATAATTACAGACTGAAAGAAGCGTAAATAGTATAAAGTTTTATATCTCTCTTCCTATTGTATTCCTCAGTAATGTAACTAGCATCAGGAAAGTTTAGCAGTATGGAAAAAAGTCTTTGCATTAATAGCAGTAAGGGACATAATTATTTTGTATGGCCTATTTTGTAGACCTTCAGAACGTAATGTTCGTTCCTTGTCTTTCGATTTTGTGTGAAGATTTAGTTTTCATTCATGTTATCCAGAGTCTCAGAGGAAAAATTAGTGTCTGGAACTGGAGGAGGAAAAAGTTCTTACAGCTTCTGCTCAGATCATGAAGGTCTGTTGGCAAAAAATAATTTGAGAGTCAAGCATAGGGTAAAAATAGACTTCTGTGAGTTATCTCAATACCCATTCTTCAAATTATAAATATTATACGTAAATTATTGTAATGTACAGGCTGCTTGTTGCCAGATAAGATTTTTTTATATGTGGAACAAGAGTCAGTTCATTTCTACACCAAAAGACTCAGAAGGATTTTTGTAGGGACCTTATTCTGTTCTRTGGGTTCACAAAATGTGGAGTTCTGCATCTAGGTGTTGGGACAATACCCTACCTTCTCCATCACTGAGTTGAGAGTGATGTCATGAGCTGCCTAAGTGTTAGCTTAAACAACAGAAATTCACAATACATTACAGACTGAACAGCCAGTCGTGAAAGCTCGCAGTTGGGTAGGATCTGATACACGGTTAGGAARTGTTTTCAGTGCAGAGAACTTTTACACAAACTGGTGAGATTCTTGAGAAAGTGATTAATAGTATGTCTAAAATTATCCATGCTGCGTTGCTTGTGAATTCTAGGAACAAAGATGTTCCATTGTAGCTGCTTTCTGGCTAGAGTTCTTGTCAATATTTGGATGAAAATATGTGTAACTAACTCCAACCACCCAGTAATCTGTTGATAATAGAATTGTTGAAAGAGTATTTTAGTATTTCATGATCTCAGATGCTAGGTTTGCATTTTAGGAATATGATATGTGGTAAAAGTATTGAATTCTGTAATCAAAACCCTGATTCTTCTAATTTTCAGCAAAGTCTGTCTAAGAAATATATCACTAATACATCAATATTAACTTTTTTTTTTTTCTCCTAGGGTGGCAGTCAAGGATTAACTGTGGTAATTCAGGGACAAGGTCAAACTACTGGTCAATTACAATTAATCCCTCAGGGTGTGACTATAATACCTGGTCCAGGACAACAGCTTATGCAAGCAGCTATGCCAAATGGTACAATTCAGAGATTTCTTTTCACCCCGCTACCAGCAGCTGCTACTACAGCTAGCACAACTACAACAACAGTTTCTACTTCAACCTCGGGTAAGCATTGTTCTGTTCTGCAGGAAAAAAGCTTCAATTTCAGTCTCATGGGAGTTTTTATGCAGTTGGAGACGGTCTGTTATTACAGTAAATTTGTTGGAAGTGTATTATAAGCTTAGCAATCTCTTGAATTTCTGCATAGAGCTTTACAGTAGTTCTAAAAGGTTCAAATTAGTAAGGCTCATAGACGTGTCATTTGAAACGAATGGAATACTTGTTTTTATCCTTCATAGCTACGGGGGAACAGAAGCAAGCTCTACAGGCACAGCCAACATCAGCGCTGCCGCCAATTCAGCCACAGCCTCCGAGTCAGCAGCAAGCCCAGGCTCAAGGGCAGAACCAGAGTACTCAGCCCGTGCCCCTGGCCCAGCCGCAGGCACCTCAGCCAGCGCTTCAGCCTGAAACTCAGTCCCAGCCTGAATCTCAGACTCCAGCATCTGCCGACTCTCCAGTCACACCTGAAGCACAATCATCTAAATCTCCCGTTCAGTCTCCAGCACAGACCCAGGCTCAAGGGCAATCTCCAGTGCAAGTCCAGAGTCAGCCGCAGACTGCAATCCTTCCTCAAGGCCAGTCCCAAGTGCAGCCTCAGCAACCAGCTCAGGTGCAGACTACAACCCAACAACAGATTCAGATGCAGCCCCATGCTCCCATACAAATTCAAGCGCAGCTGCAGCAATCACAACCTCAGGTTCAGACTTCGGTCTCAACCCTTCCAACTACTCAAAGTTTAAATCAGGTTCCTGTGCAATCCCCAACTCGTCCTCAGCTGCAACTTCAGCAGCCTCCAACAAAAGTTATTACAGTGCCTCAGCTTCAGCAACAAGTCCAAGTTCTCTCTCAGCTTCAGTCACATGTTGTGGCTCAGATACAAGCCCAACAAGGCAGTGTGCCCCAGCAGATCAAGCTTCAGTTACCTATTCAGATCCAACAAAATAGCCCAGTACAGGCTCACCAGATTCAGAATGTGGTAACAGTTCAAGCAGCTAGTGTTCAGGAGCAGCTGCAGAGAGTTCAGCAGCTCAGGGAGCAGCAACAGAAGAAAAAGCAGCAACAGATAGAAATTAAACGTGAGCACACCCTTCAGGCTTCTAATCAAAGTGACATTATCCAGAAACAGGTAAAGTTAACAGAAGGAAATTAAAACTTAATTAATGAAACAAATCTCATTTTAAATGCCTGTTCTTGTTAACAATGTTAATACATTTGATAGGCAGTTAATTTAATTCTTTCAAAGTTAGTGCACGATTGCTTTTGGCAATTTAATTAAATATTCTCTAAGTTCATTCAGCACATCAAGTCAATTGTACCATGTTTGCAGTCTTCTGGCACCTTGATTCAACTTACCACTAGCTGCTGGGACAATATATCTTTATTCTCAGTTCAGGAAAGATAGGTTATAGATAGGAGAGCTGATGTTCAGAACACATGTACAGTACTTTCATTGCCTGCTATAGGAAACTGAGGTTTCAAAGAGGTATCTGAAATGTAATGCTGTTGGATGGCTGCGGGGCTTAAAAAAATACATATATATATATATATATATATACACAAAATAGACTCTTACCATTTTTTAAAATATAACAACCAGTCACTGAAGAAATACTGTCAATTTACATTTAGTCCCTAGGTTTAAACTCGACATAAGCAAAATATCCTACTCTATGTGGGGGCTGGAGGTAGTGTTAATTTTCAGTTTCATTTTCAATTTTCAAATAATTGCTTTAAACAAGCACTGCTCCCCTGATAAAATCAGTTTTATTTTGTCACTTACTGAAATAAATAACACTTCAACTTTTTYTTTAACTTACGAAATGTCCTGGTTCTCCCAATAATATTATGAAATACTGGCTAAAGTTTTCATATTTTATTTTGGATTCTGTATCATCTTGTAGGTCGTTATGAAACAGAATGCTGTCATAGAACACTTGAAACAGAAGAAGACACTGACTCCAGCTGAGAGGGAAGAAAATCAGAGGTGAATATGCATCATAGCGCATCTTTAGATGTGAAAGTTTTACATTTATAACATCTTTTAATGGTGGTATAATAAAACACTGGTTTGTAAAAACCTGCATAAAGAAATTTTTCTATTTTAAAAATGGTTAAAGTAACACTTAAAAGTAACTTTCATAATGATGTTCTTAAAGTTAAGTAGTTGAATCCTGTATATTCTCAATTTTATTTTGATTATGCTTTTAAAGTGAAATGTTGTATTGCATGTGTTTGGAGCTGGCCACAGTTTTTAAATTGGAGGTGAAAACCATCCTTAAAGGAGCACAGAATGGAGAGTTAATGGTTCTGTTGCAGAAAACCCTGGGGTTTTTTTGTCCTTTGTCATGGCAGTTTATTTCCATTCTTGTCCACTGTACATCCCACTCTACAGAAGGAATTGAAAAGTTGGAAGATAGTGCTGTTTGACAGACTAGATTTTTATGCTTGAAGCTGCTAAACACAAATTTGGAGTGTTTGTCACTTGTCTTGACGAGGTTATTTTGACTCCTTTTCACTCATGCAGTTGCTTCAATTGGATAATCACAAGTGTGTGTTGTCAGATAGTAAGAAAAATAATAGTGTTTTTTATAAAATTTTGATCATCAAATCAGAGTACAAGCTTAGCTGATTACAACAGTTATCACTAGGTGCTACTCGCTTAATGTTCACAATTGCATAAAGAATAAGATGTGTTGTCATATACTCTTCATTTAATGGTGTCAGACAGTCAAATTAGTATTTAGACTGACAGAAGTCCAATAAAAAAAAAAAAGTAAAGAGTTCTAACTAGCTTGATTCACACTACAGCTGTCTTTCCTTCTCACTGATGTTTTTCTTCCCCAAAAATGTAGTTTGGGTATCTTACCTGGTGAAAAAACAGACTAAACCAAGTAGATATASTGCAGGTTAGAAGAGCAAAGTAAACAAAATCGTATGGCCCTACAAAACAGCCAGCATATTACATATGTCATCAAAATACAGGTGTGTATCAAAAGACAGTATGTCTGAGCCTCAGACTACAGAGTTAGCAGCAGCTACTTGTTCTGGCCATTGCTATTTTGTTGTTTGCTTCCAGCTCAGRTGTCAATGGGAATTATTTTTCATGGTCCCTCTGGCAATGAGAAGCATATTGTTTTCTAGTGGGTTTGAAATAGAATGGGAAGGGAAAAGTAAATTCAGAAGAAGCAAAATACATTCCTTTTCTAATTGAAATATAAAATAAATGAAATTGCAGAACAAGTGAGCAGGAAAAGAGATTTATAGTTGARTGTACAACAAGCAGATGAAAAATTAATCCTGAGCCGTCATTAGTGAAGACATTGGGAACTGTTTTATAGTGAATTCTATACACTGAAAAATAGTTGTTAGTCCTTATGCCAAAACAYAAAAGCTTAGTAATATTTGGTAGTCACTGGAGGGTGGAAATGTATGTTTTAGAAGAAGTTATAGGTTTCCAACTTGCTTTCATCCTACATCACAGTAAAGAAAATCCARCTCCTTTCAAACACGGTTGTGGAAACTGAATTGAGTGAAAGTATCTCCCATCGTACTGAAGCCTAAGCTTTGTTAGGAGTTTCAYAGGGAAAGGGGAGGAACGGTTAGTACTCGGATCAGTTAAATGAAATCGGGACTGGCCCTCTTGAGCCTAACTAGGGACTTCATCTCTCCCAGTGGTGTTCTAGTAAATAAGTATGAGTGGGAGCAATGTGTGTTACTAAATTTACCTTGTACGTCTCAAGAAATGTAATAATTTGGCTTGCAGAGACTGGAGAACTAAATGATTCTGCATTCTCAACTGGGGATAAATAGGCAGCTCAGCACAATGTACTTTTTCTTTATTTCTTCCCCAGAATGATTGTGTGCAACCAAGTGATGAAATATATTCTGGATAAGATAGACAAAGAAGAAAAACAGGCAGCTAAGAAACGAAAGCGAGAAGAGAGTGTAGAACAGAAACGTAGTAAACAGAATGCTACTAAGCTCTCAGCTCTGCTTTTCAAGCATAAAGAACAGCTGAAAGCTGAAATATTGAAAAAAAGAGCACTTCTGGACAAAGATCTACAAATTGAAGTGCAGGTAAGGACAGTTATTCTCAAAGACTAATTTGTTTTTAAGCTGGGGAGAACATTTCTGTGTTATCTTTATCTGTTTGCTCAGTGAGATTTTAAGGAAACATACAGGAAGAAGTTCTGGTTGTGGATGCGTGGATCGCTGGGAAGCTAGGATATGTCCTTTTTATGCTGCTTGTTTTTCATCTGGGCTGAAATTACCTTGTTTCCTGAAACAGCTTCTGATAAATTTACAGCCGATAGGTCGTAGTAGGCCAAGAGTGTCATCCCTTAATGTTATGTGAATTGTAGGTCAAGCATATTAAAAAATTTGCATATTTAAATGGCTTTAATTATTTTCTTTTGGTTAAGCGTAGGGATTTATGTCTGGATTTTAATCCTGTCCTGGAATAATCATATGAAGTGCCTTCCTCTCTATTTATTCATTTAATATACTTTAGGAGGAACTAAAGAAAGACTTGACTAAAATTAAGAAAGAAAAAGAAAAAGCCCAGGCAGCTGCCGCTGCAGCCGCGGCCGCAGCTGCTGCAGCCGCAGCCGCAGCCGCTGCACCACCACCGCCGCCGCCACCGCTGCCGCCRCCGCCACCACAGCAACACGCAGCCAGCGTCACCTCCTCCTCCTCCTCCACCACAGTCCCAATGCCAGTATCCTCCCAGAAGAGAAAGCGAGATGAGGAGAAAGAGTCGTCAGCTTCCAAGTCCAAGAARAAGAAAATGATTTCTACTACCTCAAAGGAAACCAAGAAGGACACAAAGCTTTACTGCATCTGTAAAACGCCTTATGATGAGTCTAAGTGAGTAGCGAATGCCGTAGCCTTTTACTGTGTATTCTTAGCTTTAGGTGTAGTATTTAGCTGTTAGTGCAAGGTAGTTCTAGARTTGGAGATAGAGTATCAGGTGTTATTGCAGTGATCACTCAGGTATAAAGAATAAAGTCTCTGTTTTCCACTAGCAGTTACAAAACTATTAACATACTTGATTTATACTATTAATGTACGTGATTTATATTTTTACTTGTTTGCATGTTTCCATTGTATGACCTTTCTGTCTCACATGCACATACTCTTTTTTCTTTTTTTCCTCCGCTCTGTTATTCTTTCTTTTCTGTTTTGCCTCTGCCTCGGAAGCAAGTGACGATTTGGTTTGAGCAATTTCTTGTGAACAAGTAGCTGATGTTCTTTAGAAATAGCTTTGGTACCGTCTTCCAATAAATGACTTTTTTTTGTAAGTCAGTAGCCAGTAAAGGGGGTTCCACRTTACTGGACTGCAGTTCACTTTGGACAATGTTTCAGGTAGAAATGGTTTCCATGTGTTATAATTTACATCCCAGAGTTGATAAAAAATGAATGTGTAAGCATTTGACAAAGTGAAAACTGCAGTTCTTTGTAGTTTGATTCTGACTGTGAATGAGGAAAAATATTTACACTACGTATAAAGTTTGTGAAGAAATTTAGTAAGTGGCGGAGTGGAAGATTCAGTGGATTGCAGGGGGATGGATAGTGTTATGCATTCCTGCTTMAGCTAGAAGTGACCAACATCAGTAGTCGGTAATGGTTAACATCTGATAGCTGCGTAGAGAYCTATGTAAAATAAACTTGACTTCAGACCAATTCCAAGTGAGTATGTATCTGCTCAACAAGTGACAATACCAAGAAGTATTAATTGGTGCCATTTGGTGGTGGTTTAAATGCTGATAACGGAAAGAAACCGTAGAGGTGGAGTAGTGCTTTCACTTCAGTAATGGTTCTTCATTCCAGATTTACAGCCAGGACTAGAGGATCTCTTGAGGTTCCTTCTAGCCTTTTTTTTTTTTTTTTTTTTTTTTAAATGAAGTCGAGGTCTTTGGGGTTTTTTCACCTTGGTTGTTCAGTAACTCTGACCATTACACCATTACATTGGTGCGGGAAATTGGACTGCTCTCTGTGCTGCCATCACTGTAGAAATAGCAGACTTCTGATGCCCTGGTTGTTAATTCACTATTACTTCTAAGGGATGTCACTTATCTCACTTAAAATAAGAACGTTGTGTTAGGCTTTCTGTCATCCAGTAAACTTAGGAGGATACCCTGTTCTCATTTGGTTGTGATACCAAACAAAGGTCTGTGTATTACTGCTTCTGTTGTTAGTAAGACAGAACAGTCTCAAAAATAAGACGAGATGAACAAATTCCGTGAGCAAAAGGATTTAATTGTCAGACTAACTCTTCCTGTTGACTCCAGTGGGCATTTGAGTAAGCCGATGAAAAATGTGATCATAGAGTGAATTTTGGTAGCCTCAATCGAGAACTGTGCTTAAATGCACAGAATAAAACTTCAAGAAAATGAACTGTTAATAACTTAGTAGTATTCTTAGCAATATGATTCAGTTCTGCTGCTCTGCTTTTTGTGAATTCTAAATTTTATGTTCTTACAAATGATGACTGTACTGTTGAACTACATTATCCTTTCACTATTTGGAAACGGATTAGTCAAGCTTTAAAACAGTTTTCTGGTAAACATTTTTTTAATTTATTTTCATATATATATAGGCATCAGATACTCCTCTTTGTGCTGGTGTCTCTTTTCTACTTCAGAAAAGATAAATGTGCTGCTTGAAAAGCTAATTTGTGGTATATTACGAATACCCTGTGCATTTTTTAGGATGTAGTAAATCCTCAAAAGTCATTCTGTGTTGTGTATTTTATTGCAAATCTCATGTTTAGTTTTCATTTGTGATACTCAAGGGTTGTAGGGATTTTCTTATATTGTTTTCGAGGATGGTCAGTAAGGGTATCCTTCTAAGATTCCTACTTAGATTGCAACTTATTTGTTAAAGCATGATGTGACGCCTGTTCCACATTCTAGTGGCAAGGTTTAGCATCTACACCTAGCCATAAATGGGCTCCAGGTCACYGGGAGCAGACAGACACAGTCCCTCTCAGGAAGAGGACGCAGGCTGGATCGTTGTTGGTAGTCGTCAGGAGCTAATCTGTCCATTCTTTATGGAAGGTGTGTGTGGTACTCCTTTTTTAGGATGTGTCTGAATGAAAATTAAGAGAAAAGGCAGGATCTGAGTATCCGGGATGTACGCAGAGGCCCAAGAAGACAGAGATGCTTGTGTTGTGGAGCATGTGCTAGCTACTCTCCCGTCGCTAGTGTGTAGTGTGCGGTGGGTGGTGCTTGCAGGCAGCAATTCATACAGCAGCACGTGGCAGGCGGTTGGCGGTCTCCGAAATCTGGGAGGATCGAGGTTCTGAGTCAGCTTGCTTTTGCTTAGGCAGAGAGAATGGATGTGTAACTTCGCCCATCTGGTTGATTGTCACTAGCCATAGGTATGTTTTGAGATATCCATACACAAAATGTCAAACGTCCTTGCATAATATTTTACAGTTTTGTCACATCATTCTGTGCAAGGTCCCATTCACATGATTCTGTACCTGGTTCCCTTCACTTTGTGTCATACCACATCTGGTTCCGTCACATAGCTGTGTCTGAGAGTAGACATTATTCTCTGAAGGATGGTCCACATTCCAATTTGTTGCAATTTTGAGTAGCTTAATATCTGTTTTTTCAGTGCCCCCCGTTCCCCCCCCCACCCTCCAAAAAAAAAATTATGACAATCATGTCCTCACCCAATTTTCTTTCGTATCATGTTATACCAATATGTATTCTACACATGGCTGGTATGCATGTTCTTCGTAGTATACTTGTAACTCCTAGTTGGTGTTTGCGCTTTGCTTTTGTTTTTTAAATTAACTGAGACCTACATTTTCAAATCTTAAGGAAATGTTTCAGTGGCTTTTGAGCTACGGTTTTGAAAATGTAAATCTTTTTCTTTGGCCTTGTCTTTTTGTGCCTTTTACAGTTTTTCACACACRCATTGGAGACATACGTTTTTAGCCCAGTTTTGTCAAAGCCTGGGTACATATTGATGTGCATTTTAATGAACTGTCAATTTAAAATTGACCCAAGTGACCTTACTGACAGTATAGCTGCAGCATGAGATGTTAGCTCGTAAGGATAGAATGCTAGGAAGCGGGGAAACTGAGACAGAAAATTGAAGAAAGTAGGCCAGCGAGAAAGTTCGTCAGAGAGAAATGCAGGGAAAAGTGCCATGCCATTTGAAATGACAATTACATTGTCATTTTCATTGTGAATACTTTTAGGTTCTATATTGGCTGTGATCTTTGTACTAACTGGTATCATGGAGAATGTGTTGGCATCACAGAAAAGGAGGCTAAGAAAATGGATGTGTACATCTGTAATGATTGTAAACGGGCACAAGAGGGCAGCAGTGAGGAATTGTACTGTATCTGCAGAACACCTTATGATGAGTCACAGTGAGTTCTGATAAGAACCTCTTATTTAATGTTTAGGTAGCAAACTGCTCTGACTGTGGTTACCTGTTCCTTACAAAGAAAAAAGAAGTTATTCTGCCTATGTTGTATTCATTCGTAATACAAATTGCTTTTCAGTAATTGTCTTCCTCTCAAAAATGTTTCTATACAGTAAATGTTTAGGAAAAGTGAAGTTTTCAGGGTGGTCAAAATGTGTTGGTCTTTTAAAAAAAAATGAAAAAACAACACCATGTACTTTAAATTGGGATTCATTTTTTTTTYYTTTTTTTTTTAACAAGGGATGGTTAGAAAGACTAAAAGACAAATGTAGTATTTAGTGGATTTTTTTGTGCTTTAATCTGATCTGGATAGAAAGCATAATTTTAGTATGGGGGTATATGGTTGGTATCTTTTACTGTAAGGCTTTGTGTCATAGAATACCCCTTCTGTATTCAACTGCAAGGCTGAAGCTTCCATATGAAAAATGTTTGTACGGAGTGAAACAAGAGCCCTAGTTGTAGTCCAGTTTGCACAAAATGTATCTTGAATTGTTTTGGAATACTGGTTGGGTGAGACTTTTGGCATTACACTGTTCCTTTCAACTCTAAAGCAGAGGAATGATCTTTGMAATCTTGATTGCTTGAAAGTGCCTAGCATAAAACTTAGGAACTAATTTCGAAATGGTCTGTAATTTAGCCTGTTTGTAAATACAAAAGCAGTTTGAATAGTGTAATTAGAATTTGTCAGTCTGAAATATCACATGTTACACTGTTGTATTTAATCATGCYAAGTATCTGTTTGTGTGCAAGGGATTGCAGGTTTATGTATTTAAATGTAACCTTTAAATTAAATAGATCAAATCACTAACATTTTTTTGGATCTTGCAGATTTTACATTGGCTGCGACCGATGTCAGAACTGGTATCACGGGCGCTGCGTTGGCATTTTACAAAGTGAGGCAGATCTCATTGATGAATATGTGTGTCCACAATGTCAGTCCACAGAAGATGCCATGACTGTACTCAGTCCACTAACTGATAAAGATTATGAAGGTTTAAGAAGAGTACTACGTTCCTTACAGGTGAGAATACGGACTGCAGCAAAGTGGAGTGCTTTACTGGATAGGACAGATCTAGTGAGTCTTGGAGTAGCTTTTGATTTCTCTTCTGGTAGCTTTGAGACTTTATAAAGAGGAAATAGCAAAGCTTTTCTTTTTTTGTGAGAAATGCCAGTGTGTCAGCTGCAGACTTGATTGGCGTTATTGTGCTGAGGAATATTTACAATAATTAGTATATCACTGCCTCTGAGTTAGTGAAACTAAACAATTTCTTCAGTGGAATGCTTTTAAAGGARGCAGGTTTACTTAGAATGCCAAAAGGCAGAGTGGTAGCCTAACTGCACAGGATGTAGAAGGTGCAATATTCTGTTCTCAGATTAGTTTTCTGTGATTTCTCACCTACACTTCTATACGTTAATCTCAGAGTTATTAGATTTCAACAGTGTTCTCACAGAAAGTCATTATCAGCATGTAAATGATGGCATCCTGATAATAAGAATTACATCACTGACTGTTACAGTATATTTCTGGTTTATCTGTCACTCCCAAATATGCCTTTTCTCCTACAACTGTAAAGAATTTTTAAGAATTTTAATAAAATAATTGTGTGGTAACAGAAATCCTGAGAGCAGTATTTTGCATTGTCCTGTATTTTGCAGACATTTATGACAACAAATTAATTTTAGAGTACTTGAAAGTGAAAACAGTGGCTGATTTCTAGGTGTGAAGTGCCAAGCACTCTCAGTAAATCCATTACATGCTTTTCCATGCAGCCTGTGTAGCACATATCCCGTTATGTCTGAATTTCACATTGTTTCCTGTTTTGAAGACCAACTACTCGGTCGTTGACATTGAGCTTTAAAACTTTACCCAGTCATCAGATGAGAACTAGTTACCTCTTCACATAATGCTGCACTTCCTTAAATTCAACTCTAGACACCGACAGATGAAAGTATAATGAAAATATTTAGCTACTAAATAGTCCTAATTCAACTTAATTTTTTTTGTAATTACATCTTGTTTTCCTGACAGGCTCACAAGATGGCATGGCCATTCCTAGAACCAGTAGATCCCAATGATGCACCAGATTATTATGGTGTTATTAAAGAACCAATGGGTAAGTGTTTCTGTGCAATAGCGTGAGTGAGTGGATTTGGGTTTTTGAATATCAAATCAATTACCTGCTGACCATTTCYATTCAGGGATCTTAAAGAATGTGATTTCTCACTGATATATTTAGAAGTTCATGAGGGTTAATATATATCTACTTCTAGGCTGATTCCTTAACCCTAAATACTGTCCATCTAACGTACAAAATGTGAAATTCAGTGCAGCAGTAGGATAGAATTCTTGTTTTTAAATTACTTTATTTATTTCAAGAGGACAATTTTGCTGTGTTTTGCTTTGCTTGGGTTTTTTCTGTCTTTGTGCCTCAGTTTCTCCTACAAAGTGTGGGGTATGTACTCTAGCGTTTGAGGAGGAAGYGGTGCTAATACAGTTAAGTGTTAAGATGGAGTTTAAAATTATCTTTATCTGACTTGATGGTATACTGAATTTCGTATTATATGTAATTTGTCTTTAAAGCTATATGAACAAGAACTGATTCAAATGTTGTGTATGTGGGGGAAAGTGGAGGAGGAGATGCTGCAGCTTTACAGTGTTTTATTCTGATCTTATTAGATCTTACCAGTTAGCTCGGGATAAGCTAGATAAATACTTGAATGTGAAACCTCTTGGGAAAATCTACCTCCTGCCAGAAATGGTGTTGCTAAATGTTACTCCTTTCCTTCCAGTTATTGAACCAATACCTTTTCATATGTCTAAATGAGAGCTAGTGTATCATTTGAGCTTTCCCACCTACTCCTTACTGATCCTAGAAATAGGAAAGTTAAATTTAGTATCTTGGCAAAATTGTAGTATGTTGACTGAAAATAATATTTTGCTTAGAAGTTGTGTCCTTTTCTGTTCCGAAGTTTTGGATTGTGCCATTATGAAAATGCTAAACAACTCCTATTCCATAATTGATGGGTTGAAGTTTATAAGGAAAGCTCAAATAATAATATAATTAAGCATATGATGATTGAAGGAAGTAAACAAAAGTACATTTAGTCCTTTCTCTCTTAACTAGCAGGAAAACACACTTGTAAGTATACAAGTA
Organism: Oceanodroma leucorhoa; assembly: GCA_030449065.1. Lineage (NCBI taxonomy): Eukaryota > Metazoa > Chordata > Aves > Procellariiformes > Oceanodroma > Oceanodroma leucorhoa. The sequence goes on along the minus strand of JASVER010000025.1, from coordinate 3,505,510 downwards.
AATATATGTAAAATACAGTAGGTAATCCAGGCCCATCTACGTTTGTTTTCACACATTCTGGCATTACTGGCATTTCAAAATAAGCACTTTAAGGGCATTTTCCAAGGGCAGGTCATTGTTTTTCCAGCTAAAAATTCCACTATACGTTTAGACAGCTRTATTTATAATTGGCAGTTGTCGTTCCTCTCCCTCTTTTTAATTTACATTTGCATTAAAATAGGATGATTACTGCTTACTTCACCATTCTGGTCTCAYTGATGTGTCTAGTCAGTAAGAATGAGAGCACTAGCATTTTGCATGATCCTGCACTTGAAATCTTTCATCTGTGCCATGTGCTAATGTGCATATGCCCATGAAAATTGATACTTCATTCAAAGCAAGWCCTGAATTCAAATAAATAATCAGAAGGTTTAGATAGCTGTTACATGTACACATATGACTCTTGGTCTTAGTGAGGCCTGTAAAGAAAAGAAAGTAACTGAAYCCAGACTGACTTTTTTCCTTAATTTCTTCAGAAAAAGCAAATAGCTTCCTGCAAAGACCCAAGTTTTCCAAGGTCATTTTGATACTTGCATTTTAGTTTAGCTGCACACAACATATTCRTGCATAAGTGTGTATTCTGAAGGAGACGTACTGGTGTCACCACCTCACACCAGCATTCCTGGAAAAGCAACYAACCTCATAGGCTTTGTTTCCCACAGTCTGACAATGTGAACTTCTGTTGAGGATGAAAATGTCTCATTTTAATAATCTTTGGTTTCTTTAAAGACCTTGCCACCATGGAAGAACGAATACTGAAACGTTACTACAAAAAGGTCACGGAGTTTGTGGCAGATATGACCAAAATTTTTGATAACTGTCGTTACTACAATCCAAGTGACTCCCCTTTTTACCAATGTGCAGAAGTTCTTGAATCATTCTTTGTACAGAAACTAAAAGGATTTAAGGCAAGCAGGTAAGCTGAAGTGTTCCTAATCATAGATGTTCTGTTGTCCCCTAAAATCTGCTGAATGCTTTTATAAGCTGACCTTGCATTCGTACAGGGATTTGCCTCTTCATGCACTTTCCTGGACAACTGCTTTTCTTTTAAAGGAAAAAAAAAAATCTGTTCTATAATAGCCAGCTGTCATTTGCTGTCAAAATTAAGGCTTAAATATGATTTTGTGGAGGTTACTTTGTAATGTTTGTTCAAAATGAGTTGTTAGATGAAAATTTGGGCGGTATCATAAATGTAGAAAATTTGAATGACACTTGAAGTCATTGCTGCAGGAAACTTCTTGAGAGTCATTTCTGATCAGGACAAATACTGTAGTGTTCTGAGTTCTGATAATGTCCTACGTGTGCAGTAAGTACTTTTCAGATGCTAAAAAGAGACAATCCTTCCATGAAGTTTATAATCCAATGAAAGAAAWTGAAATACTTCAGTTTATACTATCTTCTCTCATCTTTTTATAACTTATCATATTTGTAATGGAGAGAATAAGTAAGATTTGAAGTATGATATGGAAAACTAAACACAATTCAGAATGAACTATTTAAAATTAAATTTACTTTTTTGTAATGTTTTTCTGTAGAAGGATCGATATAGAGTATTTCCCTAACGTAGACATTCCTGAAAAAGAATATGCAACTCCACTACAATTTTTTCTATTGCTTGCTGATTGTGTCTGGTAACACGTACATGGGAGTTCCATGGCACTCGTCAAATTACCAAGTGGTATTTCGTACAGCTGTTCCTAAAACCAGCTTACTCAAAACACTGTCGGAGTATGCAGATTTCTCCTGTATCACGGCTGTATTCCAACATCAGCCAACTGCAACCGAGTTACAAGCGTTGGATGCCTTTCMGCATTACTCAGAAGTTGTGTATGTCTAGTAGTGAACTTTGTCCAGCTGACTGTAACAGTCAGAACTGTAACGGGCTGCTAGTCTGAGATAGTAATGCAGGATTATATCCACTTGTGATTAACTGAATTGAAAGCTTCACTTTATATCCGTCGTTGGGGGAGCTGTCTAATTTTCTATATGCAACGAGAGTAGGATTGGTAAGAAGGGAYGAGGTCAAATGAATTAGTCCAGCCTTTTTCTTTACAATTGAATACTGTATTAATGATTTTTATCAGGTAGTTTTCAACTCATGTTTCTGTCATCTTGCTTTAGCTGGTTATCCAGCATTCACTGCTTGCACACTTAATTTCATTGCTGCATCTTATTTTTTTATTGTTTTTCATTTATACCATCCATGTTCTTTCTTTTCTTGCAGATTGTGATATCTTTAGTCTGAACTTTTTAACTGGAATCAGAACTGGATGTTGGGGTCACTTTCTTTTATTGTACAATTSGATGACTTTAAACTGCCCTAAAAATCCAGATCATTTGTCTAAAAAGTAAATGTTGTTGGGTTTTTGGTTTTTGTTACCAGCAGTCATGCTGGTAAACATAACTGTATTAACGAAAAAATTGTCCCACTCCTCGAATACTGTATTGAGAAAAATGAAAAATTCATCTTGGAAACCATGTATTTTATTGTTTTATTTTCAGTCACTAATAAAACTGTGAATGTCAAAGAGGAGTTTTGCTGAACTCTGATTAGCAAAAATGTGATTTTAACATGCCTGTTCAGTTTTTTCGACTAAGTTAATCCAAAGACTTCTTGAATGAATTTAAGCAAAGTATACCTTATTATAAATATTCAMAATTAAAAATGTCTTTTTGCTTTCCTTTTGATGGACTACTATTATGTAAATAGGAGAGTAAAACTGCTTTCAGGCATTTTGGAATATTCCAGTGACACACTGCATTTTACGAGTACTGAAATACTTGTATACTGTAGGAGAAAATGTGCTTAAAATTCAGAGAGAATTATTTTAAGTGTTCTGAAGGGGAAAAAAATAAATGGAAGCAACATGGTGGTAATTCCCTCATTGTGATTTACCCTCGGCAACACCTTGCGGCAACTGTGTTCTCCAAAATGAAGGGTGCTTAATTCTTCGCTTTCTTCTGTATTCTGCAGGTCCCATAACAACAAACTGCAGTCTACAGCTTCTTAGAGTTCAGCGTGTTAACCTAACACACGAGCAAGGATCTGGTTGTCTGAAAATTTTTAATTAAGAAGCCAGATGTTTTTAGTCAGGTTATCCTGACAAGACTTGATGTAAACTGCGTTTTTATTGGTCACAACAGTCAAATTATATTCTTGGCTTATTTTGTCCAAAGGACAAAGAAATAATCAGCAGCACCACTTTCTTGTCAAGATCAAATTGTTGTACTATTGTGGCAGAAGCAGGAAAACTTTGTTTTGTTGAAGGAGAGAGAGAAAGAGAGCAAGAAAAAAGATACAGTAAATGGGGTCACGTTTAACTCCATGGAAATGCCACGTCTGTTCTTCAGTGAAGAAGCTGGTTTAAAGTCCACACAGAAAACTTTGACTGTATTTATTTATTGTTGCAAAAAAGACGCTTTTTTTATTGCTGCCCTCATTTGTCAGCTAATTATTTTTTCTTATAAAATCCAGCCCCAGTTACATGTAATCCATCCTGTATCTTAACATGATTCCTGTAGGTAAAAGTACAAGAAGACCTCTAGATGTCTTTTCTTTCTATGAAAGGAGCTGCTATGTACACATGTGCACACACACAGAACTGGGAATCAACAATGAGTTTATCATTCATGGTAGATAAAAACAATTAAGCTTGCATAAAAGTTGGGCTAAGTGGTCATGGACTACAGACTCTGTTGCCTTGAATATAACAGTACAATTTGTCATTTACTCTGCACCAGACTGAAATGAGTAAAATCTATTTGAAGGTATCTTGTTTGTAAACATTTGTCAGATTCTAATTTTTTTCTTTTGTATTAAAATTCAAAATATGGATGTATATGAAACAAAATAAATGGAGATAATTGTTCTCCCCACAGATGTAGRTGTCTTTGAGTGTGCGCTAATATGTTTGTAACACTTTGGGGATCTGTTCAGATATTTCAAGTCACGGGAGGGAAGCGGCCAGGGAGATCTGACTTCATTTTGCTCCAGAGGTAGCGTTTACTACGTTTCATTCTTAAGCAGCTGTTACCCCTTGATAAMAGTTCTACGGCGGTGCCAAAATTACTGTAACAGATAACGTGGTAGGAAGTATTTTGTGAAATGTCACTGCCTACCGCTGAATTCAGTGATATTTTGCCAAGTACTCTAGGAATGTGAAGTACCGAGTGTAATTCTACCTTCGAAGGGCGTTCTGGACTGCTTCGGTGTTTCCTGGACGAGGAGCGCTACTGTGAGGGATGAACTGAAGTCGCACGAAGATGCAAATTGCAGCTGACGTTGCCGTTCCTTTCCCACCTCTCGCTCCCACGTYGCGCATCTGAGTGACTTGCTCCTATTGCCTGTCTGTAGTTCATCAGCCTGGTTTGTATGCGGCTCTTCAGCCAGCTGACTAGCTTTTGCACTAATTCACAGTTAACTTCTGTTCTACAGTGATCTGGGATTTGCCTGATTTATGGATAAGCTCCTTTTGGGTTTAACCTCACACCTTGCTATGCAAGAACCTCTTCTGTTATTTTTCTTAAAAAGATGTTGCTACTGACCACACTTTCTTACACTTTCGGGCTCAGGTGTACAGGTTCTTCTGGGATAATTTTATCTAATAAAAACCCGTGGTTTTTTGTACATACAAATGTTGTCATTTAACCTATATGTGAAAATTAAAAATAATTGTTCAATGTGAAAACAATAATCCATTTATGCTTCTTAAAGTTAAAGAAGAGTAGTTGCGTTTAGGTTATGTTGTCCTTTGACGTTTAAAAAAATGCTGCATATTGTATGCATTGTGTTTTTAATGCAAAAAGGAAAAATCTGAACTTTTAACAGCATTTGAACATATCCTGCATCTCATCAGAACTTCACAGTATTTCTGTACTATTTATTCATATATAAATATATATATGACATCATTTAAAACTTTCCTACCTGTAGGCAATAGATTGCTATGTTTTTAACAAATTGTGGCAAACTGAAGAGTACTTTTTTGTACCTTATAGGACACATCATCCTAGACAAATAAAGTAATGTGTTTGACATTGATTTGGTGGTGTTTCTAATGAAACATTTGATAATGTTACCGTGTATAGGTCTTGGCTTTGCCAGGTTATATATAACTGCCAGTGAATCAGGTTGAATAGGGAAATAATCCATACATGCAATTTAATCTTGCTGAGAGCCTTTTTTAGTGTTTTCAATTGCCGTTGAGTAGGTTGAGGTACTTTTCTCAATTTATTCGTGGTGATCTTTTATAGTTAAGTGGTGTCACTGAAAATACATCACTTGTAACTAATACCACCTTCCTTAGAGGCATGGTAAGTTCGTAAGGTTTGTGATCTCTGTTCAGTCCTCCTCCTCTTTGTATTTTTATGAATTATTGCAACTTGTTTCAAAATGGTCATATGTTGTAACACAGATGTGGGTAATGTCAGCTATACCAGCTTGATTTTCTTTTTGTCTCCTCAAACAAATTTGAAGCATTTGTCCTTGGTCTAGATTTAGTTCATGCAAAAGTTAATGGGGATTTAAAGTAGAATAAAAAGTTGGTCTCACCCAAAAGCCTTGAGTAAACCCCTGGAAAGACAGGAAAACGACAATCTTCCTGTACACCTGGATTTCTGCGTATTGGCTGCAGAATTTTCGTGCTTATCMTGCTGGGCAAAAAATGAAGAACTGTGAGGTATCAAAATTACCGTGGCAGCTCTTGCATGTACGTGCCATCATCTTTTCAGTGGGGTTAATGCCGTGAGGTTTTTCTAATAGTGCAAGATTGTGGAAATCCACTTGATCTAGGGATTATTTTTTTCCTTCAGGACGTTAGTTAGCATGTGATAAGCCTGGTAAAAAGTAAGAACGGTAGTTGTGCTCCTGCTCCAGCTGTGTTTGACTTGGGCTGTGAAATACAGCGGCTTGTTGCTTGACTGTTGTGRTAACATCTTAAGGAGTGACCTTCCAAGCAGGACAGGAAAGGTAAGATCACTTTGTAACGCAAAAAGAGAACATCGAGTAAATTGCTCTTCAGGCTTGCTTCTRGAGTAATAGCTGTATCTGAGAGCGGTGCAGACATTGTGTGTCAGTTCCTGGCATTTTACTCGGGCTTTGGATGTCGTTAGCTCTGGTATACTATTATTTATCTCTTCCGAGAGACAATCAAAATCAGATACAGCCATGGATGTTATTTTTCTATCCACGCTTTGCCTATTTTAGATTACGATAATGGCTTGGGGGCGGGGAAGGGTGCTTAACGGGTGTTTTGGGCAAGTGGATGACTGTAGGGCTTGCTGGTTAGTCCCRGACTTCAGTTGAAAATAGAAACAAAGAAACTCGAGATGCGTATGTAACCCTTCCTCCTTCCTTCTCCTGGCCCCCCCAGTCCCCCCCAGTGCTTTGATTCATTGCCAGGAACAGTCGTTCTGCCAAGTCAAAAGCCCCCTCCAAGTCTCTCAGGAAAATTCCATCTCTATATGCTGCGCTCCATGCGAAATCGCCCGCGTAACCGAAGTGAGACGGTGTATTTTTCAGATAGACACAAGCTACGAGTAAATTTCTGTCCTACAGTAACAGCCCTCTGGGTCCCAAAATGTGTGATGTTTGCTCCTGGTATTTGGCTCCTATTCTATATCAAGAAATACGTCACAGGGTGTCACCACCCAGCCACYGCTCCGTAGCTTTTCAGTGATGCTACATCAAGCTGCAGACGTGTATGACGGGTAGAATTGCGTTAGAACTACCTGTGCTTCAAAACAGAAAATGCTTATAGAAGCCACTGCTTCTTGTTCCAGGTCACGTCGTATATATCACTGTATATATTTTTTTTTTTAAGCTAGACTGTTTATATAAATAYATATCTTAAAATCCCCAGCCAACTCGTCAAACGAGGAGATGCCATTGTTTAGTATCATTACATCATCTTCTTGGATCTTTCAGAACCCAGGAAACGGYGAACCCAGAACCCCGTGAACATTTTATTAGTTTCTTTCAAAGACTGATGATCTGTGAATACYGACTCCTGGAATAGCCAACATTAAGATCCCCTTTGCAGAGGTTTCATAGGTTCTTACATCCCGACGCATTAAAGGTACTAAAAGATCGTATCTTTTATTGAAAAAGTAACTTTACTGATGCACAAGTACAAACTTGGTAATATTTCTGATGGGAAAATGATACTCAGTACACGGTTCTAGGACTGAACTTTTAAGGAACTGGCAGTGTAACCACGCATACAAAATGTGCGTGCAATTGCATGCTTATTTTGCATTCCTTGGCGTGAACTTGTGCTGTTATTTGTAAGCCTAATTGGGCATTTGTGTTGTGCAGTTACTTGATTTGCTTTCAGTTTGTGTATTCATATACTCAAATAATTACATAGCTATTTTGTATGCGTCATGTGAAAATCCAGCTCTGTTTGAAGAACGATGTAATTTTTAAAAGTAGTATGGACATGTTTGAGGATACCAAAACGATACAAATGATACTTAGTTTTGTTGGTTTCTTTTGAATCAAATGCCTGTAATACTCTACGCAGAATTGTGTGAAAACACAATGGACATTCTCTATAGATAAAGCTATGGTGTCATCTAACATTTGTTCAGGGTTAAGGGTTTGAAAGTGCAGTTACTTCCTGCGTACCTAGAACAATGCCTCCAGAGTTTTACTTTACAATTACTACAGATTATTATGGGTACATTACAGCAGGGGAGGCAATAATAACCTGTGGCTCTGAAAGCAGCTGGAGCAAATCCATGACCAGTTAATGCTCCCCAGGCTGACTTCCGTGCTAAACTTCGCAATATATAGGTACCTAGTCAAAACGTTCAGTTAGCGTGTGCTAAAGCACAAAAGCAAGTGTCTGATCACAACCAGTTTCAGAGGTGAGGAGATCTACCGCCCACTGTTGCTAAACCATGGCCGGGTTTATTCTGGTAGGTGAATKCTGCTGCTGCTGCTGCCTGTGTCCTAAACAGAGGTTGAGGAGCTTTATCTACACTTCGTGTGAGCCGCTTGCACTTTGCGATTCCTTTTCCTGTTGAATCTCTTCACGTAGCTGCTGCCGCTTCTCAGCAAGCCGTCCCCCGGCCTCAGGCGCCCTCGCAGGAACTGCAGCAGGTTTGCAGGGATCTGTCGTCTCTTGTGGTAGATCCGACCCATCACAATGTACCTACTGCCTGCAAAAGAAACCAGACCTCTGTGCTGCGAAGAAAGCGTGGGTTCGTTCACTGCGCTCGTTCTAAGGGCAACAGATTGAGGGATAGATGCGAAGTTGTACCCTGCAGAAATATATCCTGAACGTGTGGCTTGGTACAGCAGCACCCTGAACTTCAGTGGGACTTGTGGGTTGTGCGTGCACGGAAATAATGATTTACTGTGTYGTACTGTAATTAGAAGCTTTTGGGGGGAAATACTGGTATTTGATAAACTTGCACTAACAAGGAAAACCAGACTACTTACAAAGACATCAGCTTAAGCTCCTGCTTAGATATTTTTGGCAATCCTGAAAACTCTTGCAATCATTTTGGAACTGGATACAGTTAAGAAAGGACTACGCTGCTACCTGACTTCTTCACGCAGTTGGTTCTCTTATGAGAATTTAGAGAAACTGGGAGGGAAAAAGCCCTCCAGTGTAACAGTAAATACTTTTTTTTTTTTTCTCAAAATATCACAACAACCCAGGATAAGCCTATTAAACTAGGGCAAAATAAAATTGCACTGCATGCAGGAGGAACAGTGGAATGGATTTAGCTGGAATTATTTACCAAGTTTAAAGTCTGGACACGGTTTACTGCAGTTTAAAGTATCCACAACTAGAATGTGAACTCGAAAGAAGAAGCCGTCAGGGGTAATATACAGGCGACTCATCTTGTATAATCCATCGCTGTTTACCAAAAGCGTGATCAAGTGGACTCCATGCCCCAGTCTTTCCACGTTATGAACAATTCCGTTCACTGCTGTTTTAAGGGAGGGGAGGGAAAAAAGCAAGCATCAGATTACATATCTTGGTGGCAACTCAGGGTATATGTGAAGGCTCTYAACTAAAATGCTGTAAAGTAAGTGTCAGCAGAAATTCTTTGGCTGAGTAGTGARCAGTCTTTAAAGTAGGGCTTACTTTAAATAATCACATTTGATGAGGTCATCACCTTGGTTTTTGCTGAGTTATTAACCTTACACTTTACAGGTCTGGGATGTTTCTTAGTGAAGTTTATAAAATGTTTCAAAAGAAAGTGATGTTTTAGCACTGTTTTCCATCCTGATATATAAAAAGTGGACATATTTACCTAACAAAGTAAAATTTTCAAATTTAAAACTTCACAATGAAGTCCAAAGCTAACCTGCTAATAAAACGCTTCAGCTTTTGAAAGAAAAGGCCCTTGTCATACCAAGAGGCAGAAGAAGAAGACGAAGAAGACRACGAAGAAGAAGACGAATAAGAAGAGGAAGAAGAAGAAGAAGAAGAGGCAGGGGCACCACGTAGGCCATGTTGTACGCTCAGACAATCCCTTCACGCTGTCCACCCAATTTCTGGTTCTGACAAGTGCCGAGCTGACTACAGGCATGGGAAAACAACCAACGTCTGAGGCAGGTAAGGCAAGCAGGACTTCTGTAACTGGCGCTACACCTGCCTCACTGAGTGAGAACTCCCATCCAGTCATTTATTCTTTAATCTGCACTGTAAATGTAAAGAAATGAAAAGCTCTCTCTGATCACTGCAGTGGAACTGGCTGACGTGTTGCTCAGACTGTCTTTTTCCTACCTGTCTTCTTCAATTTAAGAGATGAATGAGATCGCTATTTGTTGAAGGCTGAAATACACAAAGGTCAGGTCGCTCTAAGGCCTGCGTTTGACAGGAATGCATGAGAGTGGCAAAAAATAAAGAATATAGCATTTGTAGAAAGCACTTCCTGACTTCTCCATTTAGAGAAAACAGATGTCTCGTTACGTGTTTATATTCTACAAATGGAAACATCTGTTACCACTAGGCATGTATTTTGCTTATCTCTTAAAATACTGTGAGAAAAAGTTGGTATCTATTTCACAACTTCATAAGCGCAAGGCAAGATTTCAGTCAGAAAATGCTTGCTCTTAACCAGTAAGTACAAAAATGCCAGGCTCTTTTCTACCATCTTTAGCTACATCAACTTGGGCACAAGGACTAAAGACACTGAGTCCTAAGGAACTTCAAGGAGAATCCTCTATACAGAGAGGATCACGGTTTTATTTTTGTTTGGTTCTCCATTTTATTTTCATTTGAAACTTTAGCCCCCAAAATCACAAACTCGCTCTAAATAATAAGAGGTGACACAGCTCCATTGTTTAACCTTAGAGTATCTGAAACAATTGGTCTTTTCAGTTCCATTTACCAGTAGCAAGAACATTTTCTTTGTCCCAAAGGTGAAAAGTAGAGGAAACAGGGAAAAAAAAAAAGCAGTACTAGCCCAAGGTCGGGAAAGGGTAATGTAAGACTTGGTACCGTTTGTCGTAGTGCATTTATAAAGAGCTGTGATGGGTCCTTTTAGTGTACTTAGTCATTATTTCAGAGACTCAGGTTCACAGAGGGCACAACTTACCGAACTCGCTTGCGCAGTAGGCCTCCGCTTCGTCTCTCTCCTTCCTGCACTCCATCAGACATGCCTCCTCCTTTTCACCACCTAGGACAGGCACACAGGCGCAGGGACAGCAATGGGCCTTTGCGGGACACTTGCCGGGGTTTAACCCCAGCCGGCAACTACACACCACGCAGCCGCTCGCTCACCCCCCCCTCCCTCCGGTAGGATGGGGGGGAGAATCGGGGGGGCACACAAAGGAAAACCCATGGTTTGAGATTAAAACAGTTTAATAATGGAAATAAAAACAAAGTAGAACAGTGCTAACAACAATGATAACAACAATAACAGAATATACAAAACAGGCGATGTGGAATGCAACTGCTCACCCACCGTGTGTCCTGAACGAAACTGCGTGTGACAACCCCCAGAGCGCCCCACCCCCAGTTTTATGCTGGGCATGATGTCACATGGTATAGAACACCCCATTGGCCAGCTGGGCCAACTGCCCCGGCTCTGCTCCCCCCCAGCTCCCCCTGCACCTGGCAGAGCAGGGGAGGCTGAAAAGTCCTGGTGCAAGCACCACCCAGCAACACCCAAAGCATCAACGGGCCATCAACGTTCCTCTCATTACCAAAGCCCAAACACAGCACCCCCATCAGCTGCTGGGAAGAGAGTTAACTCTGTCCCAGCCGGAACCAGGGCAGTATTTTATCCAAATTATGCCACCCAACTTTTGGAAAGCTCAGGATATCCCTTGCCAGAGCAGTCTATCTCCTTACCTTTCTTCAGCAGGCTGAAGTCGTATGGCAAACTGGATGACTGGCGGTTGGTGACCCAGGAGGGTTTGGTGATCTTTTTCAAGGGATCAGTACGTTTATAGGGGATTATCTTGCCTGCTCGGTTGAAGTGATCCAGCGTGTTAGGATCGTCTGACTCCACTGCTCCAGAGTCTGGAAAAGGATGAGCCTCCACTAAGGATGTCACCTTCTGATAGGCAGATGCTGCGCGATGGAAGTGAGCTGACACGCTGTTGGCAGCCTCAGCCAGGCGTCTGTCCGCGTGCTTTCTGTTCGCGTGGTTGAAGTCAAAGGAGGCAGGAGAAGGCCCCTCAGCTGCGCTCTCCAGAGGCACGGCCCCTCCATACTGCAGGAGGTGTTTCCTCAGCCCTGTGCTGTTTTCTAGAGAAGGCTTGGTGCGTTTCTTTTTGTCTGAGGAGAGGGAGATGATTTCAGGAGGTTTTGGCCGCTGCAAGTCGGTGGGAGACAGAAGCCAGCGCTCCGTGCRGTTCTCCCTGGCGCTGCTGGTGCCCCAGGCTGGCAGTTTGCCTTGGCCAGGTGCAGCCTCTGCCGAACCGTAAGCATCTTTGCTGAGAGTCTGACCGGGTTTCTCGGCATAGGGCAGGGATCCTACACAGAAAAAAAGAAGAGAGAGCAAATTGGCATTTTCATTTTTTTTTATTCCATGTGCTTCTGAATGGGAAGTGCCCGGCAGATTTGAGGCTCTAGTCCGTAAGTGAGGCCTTCAACAATATGACAATATAACTGATAAATAGTTCAACAGATGAAATATAGTAGAGCTCCTTATTCTTCTGTACTCAAACATAGAAGGTCCAGTACAGAGAACACAGCTGTGCGAGCAAAACACAGGAGATTTGCATTTTTACTTTATTATTGTTGCAAATTAAAAACATGACTTATAAACAAACCCTTTTCTCAAAAGCCCGAATCTCCAGGGAACATCTGAGGAAACAAGGTTCACATTGCCATTTGGGATGCTTGTTTAAAAGACCATGACAACAGAACTATTTGGTTTTCCCATCCATGGGATGCCTTATTGACAATGTCATCTGGACTCTTTAGCGGCTTTGGGCTTTGAACGCTACTGAAAAAGATCTTTATCCACAGTTTTGGGTCTCTGACTTTTGCACTAGAGTAGTATAGTAGTAGTACCATAGTCTGGTAGCTAGGCTATTGCTGCTGAGTAACAATTATTTCAAGGCTTTTCTTAAGTTGAGAGGACAAGGGTTGAGAAAGAGAGGAAGTGTCTGGGAATCTAGTGAAAAATGGAAAGGCTTAATGACATTGTTCATGCAAGCAGGACAGTCACCTAGGACTTCGTTTATACCTTCGCCTTGATCACTTGGACCTCACAAAGCACAATGACCTTCCGTTTAGCCTGGGAAGAGAGAAATTTCCTCTTGCAGTTCATTTTCCTTTTACTTTAGTCCTTCACTGCATGCCTTTAGTTAGCCAGCACAGTTTTAAAGCAGTTCACCCACACACAGCCTCTGTCTGGGTGTTCACTGTCTGTGGTTAGCATCGTGTAGGAGGCTGATCCTAACTCCTTATGTGAAAAGAGATACTTGACATACACAGATGAACAACGTCCTGGTTTATCTTCTATAACTGACTCAACTGCTGACCTTGCCACTTCTCCCCCTTTGCTCTCACCAGCTGCTGTCATGGGAAAGATTCCCTGATATTTGGGCTGGCCACACGTAAAGTCAAAAGAATGTCCATGAAGAACGAGGTGGAAGAAGTCCAAGCTAAAGAAAGCGATAGGCAAGGGTGTGTTGGAGATGTTTCAATACGAAGCTGTGAACTCTGAACAGGTGTTTTGGACTTGGTTTTATAAGTATATTTTTCTACCAGTTTATCATGCCGCCTTAGTCATGGATTGTAACAAGAAAATAGTTCATTTTTCTCTACTCAATCTGTTCAGGACCTTGAGGTTCGTTCTCCCATACCAGCATATTTCTGTCTAGCTCTTGCAACCTAAGAAATACAACTACAACATAAGCAGCTCCTTCCCAATGGAACAGATGTCTATCTTATTTCTGTTGCATCAATGAGGTACTAAAAAAAAAAACCAACAACCTGTTTAGGACAGCTTGCTGCAGGCACACATGACAGCACAGAGCACATTGAAATAAATTAGAAATCTGGAGTTTACAGGTGAGGGGAAGGACACTAAAAGGGAAAGGTCACATACAAATAAAAAAATCCCATATGCAGAAGCAAGTCAAACTTCAGTTGCTGAATGATGGCTAGCAGGATCCATGGCACCAGCTAACTGCCTGCTTTTGGCAGGTGCTCTTACTTCTGTCAAATGCTGACAAATCAAATATTGCAATTTACATTCCCACCCCACAAACATGTTGAAATGTTTCTTTCTTGAGCCCTTATGTGACTACTGCTTGCTGAAAAGACTACAGCTGAAGAGGGCTGCTCAGGCAAGGATTTGTAGTAACGTGTTTAGCCTCCCCTGATACCAAAGGCAAATACGCCCCAGCCCCGCTTTGAATGTTAACAGACTTACCGGCCACTGAGCTGGAAGATGATCTAATGACAAAGCAGAGGAGCCAGAACACTTTGGTTGTCATTTTGAAGTAAAGTTTTTCCAGACTCAAAATGAACTGGAGTCTTTTATGCCCTTCCCCCGGTTCATGCTAATGAGAGGCAGCCTTAGGGGAAACAGGAATCACTCACTGGACAACCCACTGGAGCAAGACCAAGCTGCTGCCGTCCCGGCTAGCTTCCCCCTACCCCTGCCTGGGAGGAACGAGCACGGACCCCCCCTCCCCATATACACGCAAGTCTGTACTGCCTGCAGTCACCTGTGTTTCTGTGAACAACATACAGCTATGTGTTTTTAGCAGCAGATTTTTATTTTAGGGGAGGGTCTTGCCTCCTATGGTGTTTTTTAGAGAAAATCATACTGAACACATATGGTTTTACTGCATATGGAGAACTACATTATAAAGTGCGATTGACAGACGCTGGAACATGCATCACCTCTGCGATTCAGCGTCTGTAAAGGATGTGCGTTACGATGAAACATGTTTAGGTATTTCTGGCCACCTCCAGTTACGCAGCTGGTAATATTCTCTTTTAGCCTAAGGAACCCTTTCCAGTGATTCTTTTCAGTCTCAAAAATGTAGTAGTTACTGTCCAGTCCTCTGTTCTGCTGACCCCAGATAAAGCAAAGCTTTATTTTTAAATCTGTATTTGCTAACATGACGAACTCTGCAAATTTTCACACACCAAGCCAACTCTGATTTGGATTACTGAACTAAGTAGGCTTATTCCTATGTTCCGAACTGAAATGGGTGACCTTATTGCTAGACGAGATTTCCGCTGCGACGGTTTATCTCACTAGCTGCTACTGGATGTCGTGAAACTTAGTGAACTGGTTCATGCCTTTAAGGTGCAACTAACAACTTAAAAACCCTATAAAAGCACTATATCCCAGCTCCTGAAACTTACCCCCAAGGGAAAATCTGCCCATCAGTAATGCCTGTGTCATGCAGTCCAGCTATTGCCTAGTTTAAACRGTTTGGTTTGTACTGCCTTAATTAAGCAGTTTAATAAAAATCTTAAAAGTACGGGGCTTCGTCTCAAGCAGCTATGGGTGAAGATACAGAAAATTAGCCAGAATAGTGTGCAAAATAAGTGAAATTTTAACACGTTAGTGTGTTAAGTTTCTACTGCAGCATTTATTAATCCTTATTTTCCTTTGTTATTTTAAACATTTTAATTCCAAAAGTATCCCAAGACAGCTATTATGGAAATAGGAATTTAAACTAAGGATGAGGCAGAGGTGAGCTCGTACGTCCCTCACGCGCCCCACCTCCCGCTCAAGCAGCGCGCGCACCTCAGCGAGGGGCGTGACGAGCGTGACACGCTCGTGCCGTGAGGGTTGCGCTGAGGGTGGAGGGACGCRCGCGTGAGTGTCCCGCAGAGCTTCTGCGCGCCAGGGAGTCTTCTCTTTAAATTAGCCGGCAGTGTAACTCAACCTGTATTAATGTATGACTATGTCCGTATTAATGAGCTTCTCCAGACTCTTTCCTTGGACAGGATCTTGATTAAAAGGACAGTAGGAGCGTTKGGTGTATTTCTACCGTCCAAGGAGCCACACGTATGCCAGCAGCAGCGCGGAGGGGAAGAGCTTTCAGAGCAGGACCCCCCGCTCYGAGGAAAACGGGGACCGACAGCGCAATGGCCGCGTCCTCGTCCGAGAGCCTGCAGACAGCGGTGCTGGCAGCAGCGGGGCTTTTACAGGCTCGGGTTCCCGTGCAGGTTTACCACAACGGCTCGGGGGGACCCGCGCTGCGACCCGGAGACGCGACCCTGGGCGGGACACGGCGACAGCCCCCGCGCCCCGGCCAGCCCGCCCTCAGGTCCGCCCCGGGCAGCGGCTGGAGGAGAACCGCCCGCCCGCCGACCCGCCTCCGGCTCGTTTGGGCTCCCGGGAGCCGGGGACACTCACCAGCCACACGCTCGGCCACAGATCTGCGGCGGCCGAGGCGACGCCCGCTCCGACCGCCTCACGCCTCGTCCTGCTGCCAGGGACGAGCCCCGGGAGGAGGCGCWGCGCTGCCGCAGGATCCCCGCGGGAAGGAGGGAGACGGCGGCGACGGCACCAGGCTCAGCGGCGCCTGGGAAGGGCCGTGGTGCCGGCGGGCAGGGCAAACGGCCCGGCGCCCCGCTGACAGGGCGGCGGTTGGGGTGGCTGCGGCTGAGGGAATTTGAGGCGCGGTGCCAGCGGCGGACCGGGCTGCTCCGCCTCGGATCTTCCCCACCGGCCCCGCGAGCAGCGGGCGGCGCGGCTAAAAGTGTTTGGAGGGGTCGGGTGGGCGATAGTAACGTGCTGCTCTGCGCGGCAGGAGAGGCCGGGCGGTGTCCGCGCTGCACGTGCCGCCGGGCCGCAAAAAACGTCTGCAGTACGACCCAGATGGGACTCGAACCCACAATCCCCAGCTCCGGAGGCTGATGCCTTATCCATTAGGCCACTGGGTCACCCAGCAAAAGCTGCGAGCGCCGCGCCGTAAGGGCCCCGCCCGGCCGGCGCTGGCTCCGCCCCTAAGCGAGCTTTCACGTTCTCCTTGCTCGTGACTGGGAGCCCCGCCCGCCTGTTCCTTGCCCCTCCCCACCAGAGCACCGCCCCCGGCCCCTCCCTCCTTGCACACCATTGGGCGTGGCGCGGTCCTCCCCGAGGGGCCTCGAGGCACCGCCCTTCAACGTCACGCGACCACGAGCTGCCTTCGGGGGGTGGGCTCGTCCCCTCAGACGCTTCCGCTTCACGCGCGCTCGGAGYCTGTCACGCGCGGCGGCCGTTAGCTCCCTCCGCGCGGCGCGGGGGCGTCGTCCTCTCCCTTACGCGCGTGCCCGCTTCAGGAGACGCGCTGCGGGCCCCAGCCGCGCTTGTCCCGGGACCCTCGCCCTTAAACTCTTCCCCTCACGGCGCCCGACGTCCCTCCGCCGCTCTGTCGCTTTCCTGTGTTGGTAACAGCCTTCAAGCAGTGACACCTCCCGCCCACCCCAAGACATGTTCAGCCCATACCGGCCTACAGCGCCTCGTACACGGCCACCTCGAGTTTCCACACCACTGACAGCCCTCTTCACTGACAGCCCTCTTCCTGCCCTGGAACACCCATCCCTGCGCTCTCCTTGTCTCCTTCGTCCAGGTTACGCTGCTCCAGACCACGCGCTCTCCAAACAATTTATRACCTGGCAGACTTTCTTCACCCCGGCCCTCTGATCCTTCCGCACACCAGGTGGCCTACCTCGATTTCTACTTTTGAGCTGCTTTTTTTCTGTCAAACTAGTCCTTTCTCAGTATCTCCATTTGTGACTGATGTGCTTTCTCTTGACTCCCCTAMTATTGCTTAAATGTTTTTGTGATGTTTTTATTTTACAAAGATCAGAACTCTAAGGCCCMAAACAAGCTATGTAAAATGTCACTGGTAATAATTATTCCTTCTCTGCATACATCTTTGTCAACTACTGTGTGCATCTACAGATCAGTATAAATGGTTTAATGTAATGGTTTAACACACAGATGTATTGATGTGCATTTCTGACACTTGTCTACCCTGAATTGTACGTTATAGATGTTGAAAKGCTGGCAGAGTCATGTTTTCCCCCCACGTTTTATGGTTTGAATTACATCTCCTCTGAAACGGGGTCGTCTTCTTTTGTATTCCAGCCCTTGTAAATAGGCCAAACCCATCTGAAACAATCCCAAATCTGTCGATTTTCTGGGCATGCCACAGGGGCAGGCATACTTTTTTTTGTTATTCTGTATGATTTACCTTTGATCTGTCCTGACTGCTGTTGAATTGCTTTCAGCTGCAGTCTCACATCCCGTTTTCTTTAAATCCCTGTGCACCGCGTTTCTAGGAGACAACACGGGGAGTCTCAGGAAAAGTCGGCGGTGACCTCATGGTTACTGAGGCAGAAATTAGGCTGCATGTGAGGAAATAGCAGGTTACTGCCCCAAACC